>KZ309512.1:83943-139526 GCA_000376725.2 Ladona fulva
ATTGAAAATAAAAATTATAGCCTTAAAATATAAAGTTTTAAAAATGTATACTGAAAAAATTAGAAAAATCGATGTGTATTATGAAAAGTTATGATTTTTTAAACGCTAAAGCCGCAAATAGTCACACAGTTGCGAAGATTTAAAAACCTCATCTGGCATCATGGGAGGATATTTAAAAAATCTCATTTGGGCTTGATAATGATATTTCTCTTCATAAAAGTTGTTTTCACCACATTTTATACTTCTTTTTCATTGCTTTATCTTTAGCACTATAAATATTTCTCATTATTACTTTGTGCATATTAAAGATATAAATTTGTTAAAATTCTGCATATATCCTAGTTTAATAAAATCGATATTAGCAGGCGTGACTTCGTGGAAAGCCATTTCAGAAGGATACACTTGGTAAATTTTCCACACTGTATACAATACAAGTGTATCCTTCTGATCCTAGTTTAATATTTTTTAACAAAGTCTGATAAGGTTTAAATGAAGGAATGGACTATCCAGTACCAATTTTTCCCAATAAACACATTTTTATTGTACTTCATGATCACTCAGATTGACTCAAAGCAAGCTTTATTTCATAAATATTGCTCCAACAAAAATATGCTTTATTTTCAATCATCTTACCTTGCTGCCAGAAGAAAGTTCTATTTGGTGCTGCACAGGAGGCTTTGGTGCCCTGCGCTTTCTCTGCCTCACTGGTGGAGGGGGTGGTTGACCCTCCTGCATCTGTTCTCCACTTTCCTTGAGCACAGATACAGGGCAATTCTCCTGCCGTCTATTCATTCGACTGTTAATTTGGTTGCGTACGTGATCCTGGGTGGTGCTAATGCGAGAAGGTGCCTGTGAGAGAGGTGGTGAAGCAGACCGTGCAGGACCCAAAGATTCGTCAGATCTTGCAGGCGATATGCTCTGACCTCCTAAGCTATCACTGCTGATGCTGCCCTCACAAACACTCTGTAAAAATCATAAAATTGTAGAATATGTTTACACAATTACATACTGCTAGCATGTGATAATCTAAAATTCAAATCCACAAAGTTGTCAAGTGTTTAAGGCAGGTGTAAAAGTGTAATGTTGGGTTGGTTAAGAAATCATTTCTTTTCATTACTCTTCTAACCATCAAGTTTATAAATTACTTGTTGGAATACTTGATTGCTTCTTCTGAGAATAAAGGTTTTTCCCTGAGTCCAACAGGGTTCCTTGAACTGACCCAGAATAATCTTTGCCAGATGAAAAAGAATTATTTTTAATTTCTATTTAAATTTCAATATTGAAGAAATTTGACTATGAAATACTTAGGTACCAAAACAAATCCCCATAGTATTTTAAAGGTTGCAAATGTCATGTTTTTTAATATATACATAGACATTTTATTGGCGAGGTTAGGTCCATTTAGGTCTCTATTGCACATCTTGTAAGTTGTTATTATATTCACAATAATTTAAAAACAGAACAAAATAATAGCATATGGGAAAAATTTTTGCAACCTAAGGTTAACAAATTAAAAACCCAAGTTACATGAAAACACTCACAGCAAATGTAACATTTGAACTTCCACTGAATGTAACAACTAAATTGTAGATAGCAACTTCAGGAGTATAAGACCTCCTACATTTTAATCAGAATAGACATCATAAGAATGGCATGAAAATTTTTTAGAATGATTATTATTGGTCTATGAAGGCTATTTCATGTATTAAAAATGTTTGATACACAGTTTTTATGAAATAACCAGAATATTGAATGAATATCAATTTTAAGTATTAACCTGAAGAGGAATATAAATACATAATTTTTTTTATGTAAGAGGGACCTAAAAACCTTTCAGTTTGAGTTTTAACAACCCCTCCCCTGAATTCTCTGATGATTTGTATGAAAATACAGAAGAAGTGGGGAGAAAAACTCCATTACCGATCTGCTGCTTCGTTTGAAAATAAAACCGAACACTCCTCCAGAAGGACTGCTTGTAGTAGTAGACCCACTGCTCTTGCGCCGCTTCTCCGCAGATTCTGTCAGCTGTTGGTGCTGAAGGGCTATTATGTCTGTTGCAGATGTGGGATGCACCCGAGGGTGAGGATGGTGACTGTGAGATGTATTGCTCCCTCTAAATGCAACTGTTACTTCCTGGAGCTTGTAATCCAGGAGATTGCATGTGAGGCGAAGAACTTCATCTGGATTCACTAAAATAATAAAAAATGCCAATTTATCACCAAAAGTCACATTTCCAGGACTAATGTCTGAATTTTTTAATACACTTCCGCAAATATTGAGTAGGAGAGGTCAAGGCACCTCTGTCTTACATCCTATATTTGATCACTTTCATTAGCAATCCCTACCATCTCAAAATTTCACCATCAATTCCCTTCACCATTTTTCCTCAGTCAAAATCTTCACTTTTAGACAAACTCAGGCGTTTCTTTTTTCTATCAAATCAACTTTTTCCCATCATATTTTTTCCCATAATCTTTAGATTTCCTCCTTGCTGCAGAAATACATTTTGCATTCCTGGAGCAAAAAATGTTGTAAAATGAATTATTGCTCAACAAAAGTACAATACTTTGTAAAACTGTTCCATGGTTCAGGACCATGGAACAGACCATGGAAGTAAACTTTGTGATTTGCAGATTAGAATACTGATTAAATGATACATAACAATTTGCTAATTTTTTTACGTTTTAGTTCCTGTTTGACTTACGATTTTCTCATCATGCTTTTCATGATTTGTACATACTAAATATGTTCACTCTTATGAGTAGCAGTTGCTTGCATACTGCAAGCTTATTATAGGATAGATTAGGTAAGGCTTTATACACCCTCTGCTGCACAGCAGTGGCTCCTTGCAGAGGCATACAAATCTCAATCTATCCCTTAGATTTCAATAGAACACTAACTTGGAAGATATCATATAGGATAGATTTAGTAAGGAATAAATATACCGCCATCCATACAATGACTGCCACAAACCTCCTGCCAAACACCGCCTGCCATTCTTAACCAGTGGTTTGCAGAGACGTATTAATCTAACTCTATCCTTGAGAGTTTTCAGACAATACCTTATTGGAAAATACCATACAGCGTATTTTAGCTAAGGTATTTATACACCCACTGCCATACGGAAATTTCATTTTCAGCCTATTACAAATCTAAATGTATCTCTTGAGTATTAAGAAAATAACTTATTTGGAAATACACCGTGTTTTTGATTAACATTTAGGATAACCCAAAAAGAAATTTCGGAAAATCTGTCCTGAAGTCCCAGCAGCGAATCTCTTCCAGGAACAATAGCATCAGAGAGGCTCATAGTTTAGGTAACGTATTATTACACCCCCTGCCATACGCGGCTGATGGCTTGCGGCGAATTACAAATCTGTTGGATTTTAAGACGACAACATACTGGGAAGTGCCATATAAGATCTGTAGGAAGGATATTAATACACCCCCTGCCATACGCAAATGCATTTGCGGTAAACGGCCAATCTTATTACCATTTAGATGCTGCTAGAATAACAAACTCTTAATTATCAAGGCAAAATCAAAACGGGAAGTAGCTGAAAATATTATCCGAATTTCCTGTACATTCCAAAAGGAGTAAAAATTAACGCGCCCTGGCATCGAACCAATGATCAATTTAGAAGTTCTTCAACTTATGAGGTGTTCTCATTACTTCTAAACATTTTCCGAAATTTAGCAAATTTTGATTTTCGGAAAGTGTCCGGAAAAAGAACGCAAAAAGCCACCCTGTGTTAAACTAATGGGAGAAGTTTGATCCGTCCTGGCATCGAATCAAGTATACTTACGGTAGAATTCCATTCATATTACGGTCTAAAAATTTCTCTAGTAACTCTTGTTCTCTCCCTCTTGTTTGACGCCGAAATCGTACCGGGAAGTGGATCAAAATATTATCCGAATTTCTTGTACATTTCTTACAGAGAAATATTTAATCCACCCTGGTGTCGAACCAAGGAACAACTTAAGAGTTGCTAGTCTTGAAAATGAAATACAACCACAGATACTCTTCATGTGCCGAATTTGAGCAATTTCGCTTATATGTAACTGCCCCGAAAAAAATTTTGAAAAATCTTCCTATATATCCTTTATGGGCGAAATTTGATGCGTCCTAGCATCAAACCCGTAGCCACTAGGGAAAAAGTCTTTTCAACATACGGTATAAAGATGTATTTTCTAACGATACGAATTTCAACGTTCTATCTTAACAGAAAATACCCTAAAGGAATTTTTGAAACTGCACTCAATGTATTTTAAATGGGAAAAGTACCTTTTTTTGTGGCCTCCTAGGATCGATCCCATGATATCTAGGACCGACATCTGCATTTTTCCTTAGTGTAAAACTCAGGGACTTTACGCAAAAAAAAAATCGCCGGCTACGTGAGGCTTTTCGTTCAGCCTTCGAATTTGTATCGTATATACGTGTCTATTATAAACAGACTACTAAAAAAAAAGTAGTCTGTATTTAAAAAAAAAAGTAAACGCCCCCGTCAAGCATGACGGAACTTAATGTTGTTTAAAAATTTATCATCGTATACATCTGGTACTCCACAAAGCACAAAAAAAAATTCTGCCGTAAGATCGTAATAACTCAAAGTAATCCTTACCATTATTTATAATATTTATTCTACTGTTTTCAAGTCCTCTTTGCGTAAATTTCTTATAAAAGTTATAAGAAATGGTTATCACCGTGCACTTATATGGGATAATTCATGAAATCAACTAATTAATTTTCCTTTCTGGTAACACTTGTCTCAATTTCGTGGGGCAATTGTTTCTGATTTAATTTTGTAAAAGAAACAGCCTCTGCAGGTAACGAAAACCTATTTTACGTATATTCCTTATGGAAAAGTAAAGTAACTTTTCCCCGATTATCCCCGTGCATTTATATTTTGAAACTCATGAAGTCAATGTTCAACAATTGCCTTGGTCATCAAAGGGATGGGTTGTTTATTTCTCAAAAAATTTACGAATTTTACGTGTATTTTATTTAAGTTCTCGCAACTTCGAATTTATATGAATGATTCACGACTAAAATAACCTCTCTAAAGTTCCGGAGTCCAAGGAATGACAGAAGGTCTTGGACTTGATGAAAGAGAGATCCTTACGTTTACTTTACAAGTAGATTCATATGTATACCTGGGAAGTAGGTTCACGAGAGATGGGCGAAGCAGGAACGAAGTCAGAAGAAGGATTAATCAAGCTAAATGAGCCTTTAATGAAAGAAATAAAGCTCTTTACGTCCCGAGCCAACAGTCTACAAATAAGAAAGAGGCTCTTTAAAACCTATGTCTGGAGTGTGATGTTATACGGGTGTGAGACGTGGACCTTAGATGTAGAAGAGAAAAGAAGAATTAATTATTTTGAAATCTGGTATAATAGGCTCATGTCAATGATTGGATGGGCAGAGAGAGTGACGAATGAAGAGGTTCTGCAATGATAGAGGAAAAACGCAGCTTAGGGCAAACCATAGTTCAGAGACGAGAAAAGTTTGTTGGACACTTACTGAGACACGAAGGAATGCTGAAATTAATAATGGAAGGAAAAGTTAATGGAAAAAGAAAGAAAGGAAGGCCACGTCTGCAGTATCCGAGTCAGATAATAAGGGACGTTGGATGTAAAAGCTACACAGAAATGAAGAGGAAGGCAGATGAACGTGACGAATGGCGAGTTGCTGCAAACCAATCGATACATTGAACACTGAAGAAGAGCACTAAAATAAGATTCTATGATTATTTTCCTTTCTTGTTACACTTGTCTCAATTTCGAAGGACCATTGTTTCTAATTTAATTTTGCAAAAGAAACAACCTCTGCAAGTCATGAAAACGTAATCTACGTACATCTCTTATGGAAACGTATTATGGGCTTCTGGGTTTGAACCCGGGCCTTTATAAAGATGAAAATAGTTTTCTTGGTTGTTTCAGCATCGTAGAAACACAATGCAGTTTGTTTCAGATCTCTAAGTCAAGCCGTTTCTGAGATAAATAGGGGGACGGACAGACATTTGCTTTTTATATATATGATATGTAAGGAATAAATAAACCACCTGCCATACACCGCCTGAAATACACCTACTGCCATACTCCAACATCCACATACAAGCTGCCATACACCGCCTGCCATAGACCGACTGCCATACACCGCCATCCATGCATCGCCTGCTATACACCACCTGCCATGCACCTACTGCCATACACCTACTAACCTTCACCGCCTGCCATACTTCAGCGGCAGTTTTCGGCGACTTACAAACCGAACACAAAAAAATGGTAGGTGATAATAAGTAGGATTCAACAAGCTAAGATTGCCTTAACTCAAAGAAAAACATCCTTACCAATAGAAATATTGTTCTAGAAACAAGGAAGAGATTCATGAAAGCATGTGTGGGGTGTTGCTTTGCATGGATGTGAGACGTGAACTGTTGATGCAAGAAAAAGAAGATTGGACGCATTTGCAGCCTGGTACTACCGTAGGATGTTGAAAATCAGCTGGGTTGAAAGAATAACAAATGAAGAAGTGTTTAGAAAAGCAAAAGAGACATGGACATTAGGGATTAACATCCAAACAAGAGGAATCAAATTAATAGGTCACATCCTACGTGGAGACCGCAACATTCGAACATACGATAGTAGAAGAAATGATTGAAGGAAGAAACCGTCAAGGAAGACCCAGACTGTCCTACATTCAGCAAATCATGGCCGATGTCGGTTGCATCTCCTATGAAGAGCTAAAAAGGAAAGCAGAACGAAATTCGGCATGGCTTGCTGTTGCAAACAAACCTCAGGCCTGAAAACCTAAGAAGAAGACAAACTCTATACGTTGGGTTTCAATACAACATTTAGAAGTATCATATAAGATCTATAGGGAAGATATTAATACACCCCCTGCCATACGCCAACGCATTTGCGGTAGAAGGCCAATCCTTTTACGGTGTAGATGCTACTGGAAAAACTAACTTTCAAGAATCAAGGAAAAATGGAGACGGGAAGTACCTGAAATATTATCCAAATTTCCTGTACATTCCTCATGGAGTAAACATTAAGGTGCCCTGGCATCGAACCAATGATCAATTTAGAAATTCTTAAACTTATATATGTGGTATACTCATTAATTCTATCCATATAACGAATTTTAGCCGTTTTGTTTTTCAGAATTTGTGATGAAAACGACTTTAAAAAGCCATCCCGTGTAAATCTTAAAAGAGAAATTTGATCTGTGCTGGCTATATACAAGTACATGGGACACAATCTCAGACGCTAAACGAAAATCCCCACAGAGCCGGCGATTTTTTTTTTGCGTGAAGTACCAGAGTTTGACACTAAGGAAAAATGCAGATACCGATCTAATGAGTTCGATACTAAGAGGCCCCCAAGACAACACTTTTCCCGTTCAAATACATTGAGTGCATTTTCAAAAATTTGTTTATGGTATTGTCCATTAAGATAGAACGTTGAAATTTACGGAATCGTTAAAAAATGTAGCTTCCTATTGTATGGCGTAATGATTTTTCTCCCCAGGTGTGATGCTAGGACAATTCGTATCACCAAATTTTCAAAATTTCGTTTAGGGTATTTTTCGTTAAGAACGTTAAAACTCACGACTTCGTTAGAAGATAAAGATTTCTATGGTATAACGTGAAGATTTTTGCCCTAGAGTCCACAGGTTCGATGCCAGGACGAATCAAATTTCGCCCATGAGGAATATACAGGGTGTCTTTTTCAAAATGTTTTTCGGGGCACTTGCCGAAGTACGAAATTGATAAAATTCTATATCAACATCTACATAAGTAAACTGCAAGCCGCCTTTCGGCGTGTGGCAGGGGGTGCAAGCACCATGACTCTACTTCACTAATCGATTGCTTTCGCGTATCGTTCGCGGAAAAAATGAATTTTTCAAAACGACTTGTTCTAGCATCTATATCTCTGATTTTCCTTTCAGTATCAGAACGGTCTATATAAGATGGGGGACGCATTATGTTAGCTACATCATCTGTGAACGTACTTTCTCTAAATTTATTATGTAGATATGCATTCGGCATATGAATAGTATTTGTAGTTTTATCTCATATCCAAGCCTAACAACTCCAAAACTGATCCCTGGTTCGATGCCAGGTCGGATGAAATATTTCACCATAAGGAATGTACAGGAAACTCGTGATTATATTTTGAGCTACCTTCCGATGCGATTTAGCCGACACCGACCATCTCGCTAAAGAGTAACTGAGATATCTGGGTTTCTTCCCAAAAGGCTCCACACATGCTACATTTCGCGATTTTCTGATTCGCATGGGTTTTTAATGATAATGTTTTTATTTTATTCTGTTAAACTAACGGCGTCACAGACTTGGAGATTTTTTTTCCTGATGACCACGAGATTCATAATAGAGAAATAACAAGATTTCTCTCCTTGGTACATACTATGTGTTCGATTCTAGAAGGCCCCAAAAATGGTACTTTTCGTGTTTGTACAGCGGATTACTAAAAAATCGAACGGGTATATATTTCTGCCCCGTTATCTTATGCAGCCGTTGGTACAGAGAGTTCACAATCGGCAATGCCGTGGGATAACTCCCCCCCGGGCATTGTAACGGTACTTGGTTGTCAAAGAAACTCACACGAGAGGACGGACCCTTTATGGAAGATGTGTTGGAAATGTTTCATACTAAGAAAGAATCTGATTTAGAATTTAGAAAATTCTTCCCAAAGATATAACTTTCGCATCCCTCATGTATTGAAATTATACTATATTTATTACCTACATCAGGACCGACCTGATACCTAAGGTTAAGATTCCGATTTCCCTTTAATTAATGGTCCTCCTATATCAATAGAATAATAATTTTAAAATCTGAAATACGAAGGAATAAAAAATTACTTTTTAAAATTTAATCTCAAAGAATTTTTAATTTAAACATTTCACAATTCCATGCTTTTTATACAGTATTTCTTGAGCGACGCAATGGTATGGTGTTCCATCAATTTTTATTCTATAATTTCCTTTTTCTCCTTTGCCGACGATTATGCATTTTTACTGTAACATCTAGACTACTCTTACAGTGATTTAATAAATTCAGTCCGATGTAAATATTCGCAAAATTTACGGAGTTATATTGTTATTTCTAATGGTGCACTCGGCTGGATGGGAGTTTTTGAGGAATCTCATGTAGTGGACTTGGACTGAAGAAATAGCTATGCTAACTTCACTTGATCGCTGCACGCATTTAAATTTGATTCAATGCGTCGCATTTAGGGCAAGTAAGACTTCACAACATCAATAATTACAGCTTTCTTAATCATATTACTCGTTGTCTTTCATGCTCACTTAACGCTGAAGGAAGTTTTCGTCGTCAATGAGATATGCTTTTCATTCTCTATCACAGCAGATATGACATACCTATCGATTTGTCTCAAATATTTGTAACCAATTTTGTTATGGCAATTTGTAATGAATCAATGGAAAGTTTATGAAACGAAGGAAATATTAACATAAAAACTATCCTGTAGCTTAGTGTAAAGAACCTAAAACAACTGTTCAAAGGAAACCGTAAAAAATCCCCAATTTTCTTTAAAATGTGACATTTTCATTATTTCTATGACGATGATGGCTGGTAACACAAATTAAATCTCACTGTACTATAGAAAATTACTGTAACTTTACAGGGAATGTTTTTCAAAATGCTTTTGGCAACTTTCATTTTGCCATGAATTGCAACAATAAGCACGGACTTTCACATTGCAACAATGAGCACGGAAGGTTTATCCATTTCCGTCCATTCCTCAACTGTATTTGAGGTTTGAGAATTTATATAAATATAATTACATGAAGATGTTATGATACTAGATGATGTATTAAAAATTGACTATCTTTAAAAAATCTTTGTTTTTAAGTTAAATGTTTAAATACAGATCGGAACATTGCATATCAAAAGAAACCAGAAGAAACAAAGCTTCTATAAATGTGCAGAGTTGTACCAACCATTTTCATAATGAACCACTAGTTATTATTTAGTTATAATATAGCGTAAAACAAAATAATGCTTTCGTCCATAATAATGTTAAATACAACATCTCGATACTTCTTTTCATCGTCATAAACGTCTACCTGCTTCGTAAAAGCATTCGTGGTAATCATCAAATATAATTTTTTATATCATTATAATTAATAACTAATCGATATCCGTAAAATCTGCAGATAATACGATATTAATTACGATAAATAATATAAAATAATAATTACGATAATTGCAAAAACTGCACGTACCAATAATCCGAGTTATTACAATGAATATTACACCATAACGATACTAACGCACCAATAACTTTATCATAAATAACAACATTCCCTTCCGTCGACGAGTTGACTCGGCAACGAATTGTCTTTCAACAAGTAGTCTCTTCGACAAGCTGTCTTTCGACTAGTCGTCTAAGCGACGAATAGTCCTTCGACGATTCGTCTCAGCGACGAAAAGTCTAGCGACGGGTTGTCCCATCGACCGGTTTTCCTTCGACCAACTGCCACCGAACCGGCAGTAGGTGTATGGCGGTAGTTGTATGTCAAGCGGAGTATGGCAGGCGGTATATTTATATCTTATTTATCTATTCTATGATGTTTTTTAAATGGTGTTCCCTTAAAACCTTAGGGTTAGATTTAGATTCGTAAGTCGTCAGAAATGCCAATGCTGAAAGGCAGGTGGTCCTACTTAATCTATCGTACTCGTATACACATTAAGATTGTAGTATGCAATCTCCTATACGATAATAGATATATTTTTAAAATAAATTAAGTTCCGTCATGCTTGACGGGGACTTAATTGCATTGATTTTCCTGAAACTCTTTCTTACTTTAATATCAAAGCTCGACAGCTCAGTTTCAGAAACAGATATCCATTTCAGCTGATACTTTATACACACAATATTCCTCACAGTTTAACTTCGTAATGGTTCACGAGATGAAAATACAATCGACTTTTACAGCTTTTTACTCTTCTTTGAATCCAGTCATAGTCTAACTAATTCTCAACCTATGTATAAAATTTATTACAAATCGTAATATTATAATATGTTGACATTTTAAATGTGAATAAAGTTGCAGAATCATTTTTTAGCGATCCTGTTTCTGTCACTTATTTTTGAATAAATGAATCATAAAACTCGCGAATGAATTACTATTACTATTTAAGAACTTTTTAAAGAAAAATTTGCCATTCACATACTTTATCTAAGATAGGAATTCCTTTCTTATTCTATAAACGGATTTACTTTGTCAATCCAATCGTGGCACCGTGCAGTACATTGACAAGTGACGAACGCAGACATTCAGGTCTTAACAAGTAAATCCAGTATTAGCTGTGACACTGGCGTTAGACTAGCGTTCAATTTGCGTTGTAAAGTGGGTAACAGCCATTCTCTTAACGGACTTAGCTTTCGGTTTCATATTGGTTGCTTCGATGAATTCATTTCTAAGTCAGAGCTGCGAAGCAAAGCTGTCTGCCAGCGAGGCGAGCGCAATTATACATAAGCTTACATTGCGGAATTCCAAAATATGTTGGGTGTCAGCAGAGTACATCAGTGCTCGCGACGCAATTACGTAATCTAGCGACGATTTATCCGGCAGTTTCGAACTGAAGCACAAAAGTAAAATAAGAGAGTGACTTATGAGAATCGAGGGATCACTGAAAGGTAACCAGAAAAAACCCATTTCCTAGCAAAGAGCCGCACTTGAGTGCGTCTTATTGCAAAGCAATCTTATTCTGGCCCCAAACCAGAGCGTTGGGGACCATCACATGGGATGATATGTAAATGGTGGATAACATTAAGCATGTATTCTTTTTATTGCCACTTTAAAAAACTGGTTTTAAAACACAGATCAGACGACACAGTATGAAATGACTATGAACTGATCATAACAAGCATTAGCTGCGTTTCTTTTCGGAGTATTATTGAAGTCGTGGGATATCACACTCCATGGGCGAAAGCCAGTTAAAACGATGCTTACGACTTATAGTAACCACTTTTTTTTAGAAAAAAGGTATGATACAACCTCATCGTAGACGATCGTTCGTTCGTCATCGTGACTATGAGTCGTAAGCATGATTACATTCTTTTACTTATGGTAAGCCACCTGACATAGACTAGCAAGGGCGCCTTATGCTTATGGGCAGGTAGGCCAATACGATGTGAACGTCACAAAATTGAAAATTTCGAGATTTCCCTTCAATAAAATCAAAAGAGCTTTCCATTCCACGTCGAGGGACGACCTTCGATTGGAATTTTCCAGCTATGAGTTGAAAGAGAGACTACGGTTAAATGGGATGGTCGAGATAGCGATGACGATTTCAGAGTTTCGACGATTAATACTTATTGTCAGGGTTTCTGATTTTGATACATGGCATTCCTATTTTCTTACCACAAATTATGAAAATTAAAATACTTTTGTACTGGAAGTTTTTGACGAAAATATTCCAGTTATGTGCGCGTCTCGTCGAACGGGAAATACGTAATTCTTTGGATGAAATAAAAAACTTCATACGCGTCATTCATTTGATAGATTCTCAAGTTAGAGCGCTCTAAAATACGACCTCTAAATGATAGAAAATTTGAGTGGAGCGTTAAAAAGAATAATCTAATTTCCCAGTCTTGTTTGTGTGCATTCGCGACTAAGATTTTTATTAAGGACGGAAAGGATAGAACTTGGTGAACCTGAATAGCTTATCTAGTTGTAATCAGGTGATAACAATTTACACCAATAGAACATTGAAAACATCGGTCTGTTGCTCTAGTGCGGAAGGTTGGCTCAAGAATGATCTATATTTGAAAATGGAATTTCGACAAATTTGAAGTTTCGGTCAATTCGCGTAAATTGGGAAAAGATTCCGCCTGAAGAAATTGACAGACTTGGCGTACTTAAGAGTGCGTGGAACTGCGACATCACGAAGACTACAAAATGACGTGGAAGAGGCGGGAAGAGGAGGGCTGCACGTGACTTTCTTCGGACGTATCAAATCCGATTCGATTGAATTTGAACGGTAGTTTTGCACCAACGAAGGTGACGGGCGAATTCGAGTTCGGACAATCTGATGTAGGCTTCCGTTTGAGATGAAAATCTAAACAGAAAAATACTTATTAAAAATGAAAATTAACTCTTCTGATTCAGGAGCCAATTTCTAAAAATATAACATTTCATTTTCAACCTATTTTCACATATATGATTAATTATGTATTCCTATAAAAATAGGAGCATATTCGAAAACAGTCAGTCTTATGATAGATGTAACACCTGAATGATAATTAATTATGTCCAACTCAGGGACTAAATATGTACGAGGAAACCTTACACTAAACGGGTACCAAATTTTAGAATAAACAACTGAAAGGCTTAGCTCAATAAGCAATATGGAAATAATAAATTAATGTGTAAGGAAACTGGAAAAATCTTACAAAATTAATGCATTTATTATATAAAATAATTTAACAAAAATTAAGATATATTGCACATATTTATGTATACTTTATACAAGAAAAGTTTGAATGAATACCTCTAAGTTTCTTGTTCTTTGGCGTAAATGGGGCGTCCGTAACATTACATCCGAGATAATTTCAAACAAAGATATAACCGGGATATATTGTCGTACAGCACTTTTGCGATTATCTTTGACTGAAAAACTGGACAAATTTACAATCACGGCAATGAGACATAACAAAAAATCTTAAAGAACGACAAACTTTTTGACTCCCTGGAGGTCCAATCATATTGATTACATATATTGGTTACTTCATTATCACCCGTTATCTACTCTTTTTACTCTCTTCTGGGTTTACCAACGCATCTGCGACGAAGTAAATTATCGATGTCTAACAATGTATAGTTGAAGCTCAAAAAATAGAATGACGGGATTTATCTAGTTTTTGTGGGAGTGAAATTCAAATTTCACGACAGATTGATTATATCGCAAAAGGAAAGTTGGCAAATCTGCCGGCTTTTAGATTAGAGAGATAACTTTAATTCGTGTCCAAAGTGAAAACATAGGGTAGCCGCATTCCAGAAGATAAGGCAGAGGCACCTTACAGTCGTGTGACAATCTAATTTCCGACACAACTTCGTCTTCCGCATTTGGTCGTTACCACAGCGTTCAAGAAAAGGGAGAACAAATCTCGGCCTGAAGTTAAAAAGGTTATCGCAGCGGGTGCTTCAAAACACACCTTTACTTGATAACTAACGGGGAAAAATAAAATTTCATCGATCGAGGCTTATCGTGCGGGATAAAGAAATCGTCCATCCGAACTCACGGTCGATGCAAGGACAGTTCTATTCCATTCCTATTCAATCGTATTTCAGAGAAAAGTCATTTCAAACTTTACAAACGCCCTATAAGGTGAGACTCCCGTCAGGTGTGCCGCGGGAGAGCTCTTAGTAATCCGCATGATTTCTGGTCATTTTAATGTCGTCATGTCTGACCTGAGTTTGACTTAACGACAGATACCAATTCGGGCGGAATCCATAAAACATAACGAATCGGATCAACAGCATTAGGAGGAGAACAGCATTATGGAGGAGAACTACTTACAGCTGTTGCCAAATAGCAGGACGTATACTTTAGCATGGAGGACACATGTATACGCAATGTCCACGCACTGCAATGGCTGTTATTTCGACTACCTCGAGGAAGTACCAATCAGCCGTCACCGAGAAAAATCCTAGCAGTTTCCAGATTTCTTCTGCTCGACTAAAGAACGCTTCATCGCGGCTGCCACAGATCGAGAGAATTGCGTCGATTGGCAAAGACTGGCCTCAAAAGAGCGCACCGCGACCACTCGATGTCGTCCCTTCGGATCGCCCTCGAAAACTGGATTCGCAATCACGGCGTAGCGCACACGCGTCGGAGGGGAAGAGATAAGCAAAGATAAGGAAGATGGCTGATGCGCTGAGTTGGGCCGAATTCTCGCTCGACGGAGAATATAACATTGCTGTCCGATTTTATGGCTTCTTCACCCTCCCTTCCACCGATGGCAAATACCAAGGGGACCCAAAGGATTAGCAGCGCCGGGAGCTTAAACCCGTAAGCGCATCACCATCGCAGTCACTTTCTATTGGTATAATCATCATTTAGGTGCGCGCCCAAGATCAGCACGCTCTAGTAAGAGATTCTTGCCTCATTAAGTACTTAACAAGTAAAGAGATCTTCTTCATTTACCACAGCAGAAAATGAGTCTTTTTGTGTTGGTTCCTTCGAAAGGGTTCGTAATATTTGAAGGAATTGTCAACTTTGCGGACAAACAGAGCGCCTTCCTCGCTTATTTCATTTTGGTCGCTATTTTTATCGACAATTAGAGATTCGTGACCTTCTTAGAAGATGGCGCGATGATTGGCAGTTAGAGCTCAATGTAAACAAATGTTCGGTAATTCTTCGAAAGAAAATCTATTGCCAAATATTACTCCGACCGCATCTGAGGGAAAAACTTATCAACAGTAGAAGAGGTGAAATATCATGGAGAAACCCTCACGAATGACTTAGTATGGGGTACTCACATCCGTAATATATGTGGAAGAGCACTTAAGAAACACGGATACGTTAAGAGAAAAGTCGGTCGGAGCAAAGAAAAAGTTCGTGAGCGATGTTAATTTGCGTTAGTTACGGCTCACGTTGCGTATGCATGTAGTGTATGGGCCGAAAAGTGTTTTATTCGAGAATTAAACACGGTACAGCGAAAGGCGATAAGTTTCACAATACACTGTTCCGAGAAATCAGTGAGCGTTACTCAAGATGCTTGAGGAGATTGAAGATTTAAACAAGGGCTAATTTACTTAGCAATTTCCGAGAGAGTTCGTTTTTAGAACACGAAGCTGATGTTCAGTGATGTGATGTAACGAAGTAAAAGTAATCGAATTACTTGTAACGATTACATTTTGGTAATTTTTTACTTGTAATCGATACATTTTTAAAAAAGTAATTTTTACTGGTAATCTACTTCAAAGCTTTTTGAAGGAGAATTTGAGGAGTCGAAAGTGAAAATTTGAATTCCTGGCACGCTGAACGCATCGAGAGGCAGTTCTAACCACATTGTTCACCCTGGAGCCGAATTTCTCTTCTCTTGGGAGGGGAGGGGCGACTCCTCGTAGGAGCGGAGTTGCTTTCGAGAACCTGAGAAGGACCAGACAATACGTGAATACGGGTAAAAATGTAAATGCTACAGTGTAGCTAAATGGCGCGGGTTATGCAATTATGTTTCTGCGTCCTCGGCTTGCTGAGTAGAGTTTCGGTTCCCTATTTCACGGAGGGGAGTGGTGACTTCCCACCACGAGCTGCTTTCGAGAACTAGATAAGGGTCAAACGATACGTGAATGTGGGTGAAAATACAAATGCTACAATGTAGCTACAATGCGTGGGTTACGCTATATAAGTTTGGCAATACAAATACAACCGGCTTGTACCTTCTCGGCGGACGTGGTGAAGAGAGGAAGCAATCGTGTGTACGAGGAGAAGAATCATATTAAGACATCAGCCATGGACACCGTACAAAGTAAATTCAAATATTTAAAAATTGATGTTTTACCTTAATTCATTATATTGTGTGTTTTCTATTTATTTGCGTGATGTTGATTTTAGAATACATCCTCATCCAAAGGTGTAAATTTTGGTAGAACATAAATATTTAGGCACTATAATTACTGTAGCAATCATAGTGCCTAAATATTTATGCCTAAATCCAACGTTTTAATTATTCTTTAATACTATGGCATTAAATAATAAATCAAATGTTGGTTTGCATGTTAGTACTCCCTGTTTGAGAAAATATTGACTGCGAATGCGTCATTTACAGGTGCAAAATAAAAAGTAATTGTAATTGTAATCCTACTGATTACTTTTTCAAAGAGTAAATTGTAATTTATTACAAATTTGACTGTGTAATTGTAATTGAGCCCGATTCCATTTTTTCAGTACTTTTCCCATCACTGCTGATGTTGCATAGACCGCTCTGACACTGCACGAAAAGTCAGGGAAATAGATGCTAGAACTAGTCGCTTTACGAATTCATTCTGGAAACTAATCGTTACAAGAATTCGATTTTTCCGCGAGTAATCGAATACGCGAAAGTAATCGATTAAGAGCCGCCTGCCACACGCCGACGGCTTGATGGGTACTCATGCAGTTGTAATAGTAGGGATGAAAGACGAATTGTTTTACAACGATAGTAGAATTGTTGAGAAAGCTGAGGTCATTTCGCACGGGAGTGCTCACCGAGAATGGAGCCAATTTCTCCGAAGACGACCTTTTGACAATTGGAGAGCCTTGTTTAACAGCATTGGCGAGAGAGAACGCTCAGCAGCCCATCGAACTCTGCACTGCCTCTTTATGCATGTTTACAACTCAAGTTTTCCTACGAAAGAAATCGGAAATAACTCATTTCTCGTCTCACAGCATTTTCCGAAAGTATAAAAAATTTTCTTCTATATTTTGTTTCTATTATTTTTTATTTCGAAATGTGGGAGTCCGTTCCCAATGCGCCAACAGGCACAGGGAAAGAGACCCGAAGAGCGGCTATTTCTCCATCGAGAGACAATAGGGGGCAGAAGAGGCGATGAACTTTATTATTTCTGTTAATCAAATTATGTTGGCTAAAGACGGTTGGTTATATTGCATCCTTGGATGGCAAAAATCCGCATTTGCGAGTTTCAAGATTGTCAATGAGTTTGTTGACATCTGCCCGGCATTCGCCCAAAGACGGGAGGAAAACCCCTCCAAAAACCTCCCATTTCCAAAATGGAAAATTTCCATTACATTTCGAAATAAAAGTAAAATTGTTTAAAAATTGGACCTTAAAACTTTTAAATACGGCAAAAATAAGATTGATTGCACATTTTGCCTTCGAATGAACAAAGTTTGATAAATATCCGTTCAAATTTAGGTATTTTAATTAATGAAGAAAGAAAGCCTTGCACTCTCGAAAATGAAAAATCGCATGCAATCTTACGGAAACATTTTTAGCTCCGGGGTTCGACTTCGGGTCTTTCTGGGGATGAAATCAGGTATGCCGGGGTTTCCAGTAATTAGAAATTCAACGAAGTTTACAGTGTGTCTCTTAATCTAACCGTTTCTGAGATACGGAGGGGGACGGACGGACACTTGGGAAATTGTATATAATAAATATGATAATCAACAACAGAGTCGCACCGTCCTATGGGTGCATTGGACCCATAGGACGGCGGCGGGCGGCAACAGAACCAACTCTTGCTATCATTACAACAACATTATTGGTTGTTTCCTAGTTGATACACACGACTTATCTAGGAAAGATTATGATAGAAATTAAAGATTGGCAAATATTTGTGCTGTGGATTTAATCGAAGTTATTTATGTTGCAATATGATTTTTATTAGAAACTTCCATATTTAGTAGCGAAAAATAGATTTCATACAAATCATACCATTTAAGCTACGCACATTGCGATGATAATGTTGCTCGAAAGTAATTTGAACTATCAAGAATTAACTATTTCGTATGCCATGTACATAACTCTCCTTTTTAATTCCAAACGTATACTTTTATGGATAGCCATATATATGGATAACCAACTGAGTTGAGCATCAACAAACGCCTCGTCAAACTACGTACATGGAACTCTATGAAAATTGAAGTAAAATATAAACTGAGATTCTTAGCAGAATTCCACAAAGAAATATTTGAAATTAATAGGATTTTATATTATATCTAATGAGATGCATAATCAATTGACAAAGTTAAGTGACAATAGATACGTTTTACTCAATAAAGTAAGCATTGCCCTTAAATGTAGAGCCGCGCCTAGGCTATCCGCTGACCTTAATATTAAGTACCAAAACCAGACAGTTACTGATTAGCAGGTAAAAATTATTCTGTAAGACTTTGAAAATTTTTTTTCGAATTTTTTCCTCAGCTTACATTAGTCACAAAACATCAGAAGCAATTAATTATGCATTTTCCGTAAACTGACGTAGTGAGTGACCATTATCTGTTAATAATTCACATTACTTTAGATTATCATTATCTTAGCAGCAACAGTCTCCGGAAGTGTCAATAAAACACGCAAAGTTATTTACAAATAAGAAAAAATTCGATTAAATCTCTAGTAAATGTATATTACAAAGACAGAGGAAGATTTATCCTTGGTATCTGAAAATGTAGTTGCAATGATATTAATGGCACGCTGTGGCCGCCATTAAGAAGCTGCTCCCAGGTGCGATGCACCTCTCGCACCCATAGGATGGCTGGGCTCTGTATGTCATAGTAAATAAATTAAACCGTTCTGTCTTGGAAGTGCAAAAAGAACTTTTGTACACAATAATACAATTATTTTTATCCACGAGATTTTTAATTTAACACGGTTTAAAAAGGAATATTTAAAAATATATTTTTATAAATTCTATGATGATTCATTTTGTCTCTTCGGTGGAGGAGGTTTGAGAAAACTGCCAAGGGTTGACTGTCCCTTTGTCTGCACTCTTTTTAAGTGATTTATAATCAAAAATATTAGTGGCTATACATATGATGTCTTGGGTTGAATGTCACTTTCTCTCTTAATTCACTACAGTGATCTTTTTTACGTCATTTGTTTTAATGGCTTATTTCCGATTGCCATCTTCTTCGGCCTCTAATGACATTCAGTACTCTGGATTATAAAAGCACAACTGTTCGTGTGTCCAAATTAAGTTCTTATCCTGAGGTCACATCGGAGTACGAAAAAAGTTCGTACGTCGTAAAGTTCGTATGTTGAGAGGTCGCAAGTCGAGAAACCACCGTAAATTTATCCTAAGAAAGTTGAACCAATATACTTCGACGGAAAATGTCAGCATCCTTCTTATGACAGAAGCAAAGTTAATAGAGGAATGGAGTTTTTATCGAATTCTTTAGCTCACGTCAATAAAACAATGCTATCCAAAGAAACTACGAAAAGCAAAAGATTGGCGCATTAAGCCGACAATTTTACTCGACAGCAGTGAACACGGATAGTAAAAGAAACTTACTTGGATTCCGCAGTTCGTATTTGTCCGGGTCGAGGCCCTTCTCGTTGCAGACATGTCTCAGCACTTCGAGCAATGGCGTCCGCGGGCTGACGCGGGTCACAAACAGCTGATTTCGAGGCAGATTCACCTGCAAACGCAGAGGAGGGCGATTAACAACACGGCTGAGAATACGACCGTACATTTCCGAAAGTTAATGAGGAACGCGGTGAAGATCTGAGGAGATCTTCACCGCGGAGATTTGGAATCATTCGGAATTGAAAACTGGACCGATATGCACAGATATTTCCTGCGATTTTCGACACTTGATGATATTATCAAAAATAATAATTAAAACACGACTTTATTCGGGCGAGATTGAGAATACCAAGTCTTTTCCCAAGTCTATGGGTATGTGCTTGCTTGTTCGGAAATGTGAATTTTTTTACTATGCGATGAATACTCGCTCGAAGTGCAAGCGTTTTCTAAAACATGCGATTAGTCGTACTATAATTAGACTCGACCAAGAGCCTCTCGTTTGAGCTGCATTTTCAGGTTCTATTATTCGAATATAAAGATCGTCATTAAAGCGAGACTAAAATGTCTCTTCTTCCAAATAATCTGTCCTCAATGATATTAATTGAAACAAATTTGAAAACAGAAATAGAGAGAAAGCATATGAGGAAGTTGTGGATGCAAAAAACCCAAGTAATATCTTAGGAATAAAATATCCGCAGCAGGAAAACTCAAAGAAGGTGTGTAAGGGGGAAGGGGTGAAAAACCGGCGCAAAAGCACTTGTATGTATGTATGTACAAGCCAAAAGATGTGAAGAAAACTGTGAAAGGTATGGAAATCACTTGAGCAGGAAAGTTAATTAACTTTGTAACAAAAATTAAAGTCAACACAAAAATACATAAAATGATAGCAATAGTTTTATACGTTGCAATAGCTCACTTATACGAGAACACAATAAAAATCATGAAAAGAACTTTAAACAAAAAGATCCGAAAGTTAAAATCACTTTAAAATTTAAAGTAAGAATGTTCGGTTGAAGAATAATAAAGAAGTATTACAGAAATTAAAAATATTGAAAAGATCGTCCAACTTGGATGACAAAGCTTACCTATCGAATTTTCAGAGTATTTCATATTCGCAGTTGCTAAATATAACCCGATATAGAAAGCCGATGGCCATTCAATTTTCTCTTTTCCATTATCGTTCACTCACATGACAGTTCTTCATTTAAAACGACCCTCTTACCTGAAGCCGGAATGTCTGCTCAAAAGGCTGGTTGGAAGGCTTAAGGGGCGCTTTCTTGTGTCCAATCACGTTTGCCTTTGATTTGGAAACTATCTGAATAGTCCACGTGTCCAAGGCGCCTTTAAAAACAAATGGAAGTCTTCTTTTAATACCTTTGCAATGCTTTCATTGGATAAATTCGCAGCAATCAGGCGCACATGATGTTCAAACTGAGCACCATTTATGAAAGCCAAATCCGTCTCTCGAGAAAAGTGAAAGACGAAGCAACAACCTTATTTGGCGATAATTACAATTCTTAAATACAAATGTGTGAACTCACCAATGGGAGTACTCGGCTTGTATGGAAGTGTGTTGCCCTTCTCTCCGACCGCCTGAATTACGTGACTTCCCGGAGACATTTTATTTGCGGTGGTCACATGCACCAGGAGGTCCATCATAGGCGTGCTGCGGGAAGAAAGAAAAACACCATCACCTCATTTGGAAAGACATTCGATTCAAATAAGTCAATTATAGCGCAGCACACATTTATGCGGCCAATGTCATGTAGGCCGCAGATAACGTATATACTTCGCTTACTTTTTAATATTAATAATAGATTGCGAATAATTCATTAATGTATTCCAGCCAAAATTTCCTCCAGACACGATTCGGATAATTTCAGGAAAATATTAGCCTAACTTATGCGGTTTAAAGATCGGTTTGGAGCCTTTCTGTCCTAAATAATGTAGATAATGGAAATGGAAATTTGAAGAAAATTCGCATAATTTTCTAAGTGAAATAACGCTCAGATTTGTAATGCGCTTCTGATCATCGGAATCTAAAACTCAGAGCTTCACACGATCTTTGTATTTAGATAACTATCATGCTGGGGAGTGCAACCCACGAATTTTGCTCGGATACTCTGCGAAAGATACCGTAACAAGGAAAAACGTAACAAGGATTACATTTTGTATGTATTCACGACAATTTCCAAATAATAAGCCATTCGATCATTACCGTCTGCTCACTTAACTATCGAAATATTGAAGTTTGAAATAAATCTTTTCTTTCAAACAACGAGCAACGTTACATATTTCTGAAAATGTTTGTCTTCGCATCTCAAAGAGATCGGGTTGATTGATAGATTACTTTATTATTGTTATCATTTATTTAGCGCTAATGGTTCTCTCCAATCGCATGCGCTATAATAAAAGAACAACGCAATGTACAATTAAAGTTATAAATGCAAAAAAAAGAAAAAATACTCTAAAATTACATAACATAATTAATATGCAAACATAAATAAAATATCCAAAGAATAAGAATATGATTATGCGATGCTTAAGTATTAAAAATGTAGTACGCTTTCCTCTTTAAGGAACAGAGTCTCGTTAAAACAATCTAAAATATTTGATATTAACTGATTTAATTGTTCGTGGAATGGGTGAGAATTGATAGAAAATTTTCTTACAGTAGGACTCTGCCAGAAAGGATGTTTTCCTAACGGGAGGAACCTTTAGAATCGATTCGTAAGAGTACATTGTGGTGAAAGTACTTTTGATTGAAACTAGAAGAATACTACATTCCTCATTTCTTACGAAACCGTATCTCGCAAGCATATTATATTTTAAATATCCTAAAAGTAAACATGCACAGCACCAAGTTAGCATTTTGTCTATGAAATTTGAAATTCACTAATGCATCGCAGAAGATATTTACGATTCAATTTTCAAATAGTTTTTCAGAATTTTGGTTAACATGAAAACAAGCGATTGTTGGAAAGAAAAGGGTTTTTTAATGAAGGGATAAATTAATGGAAGACGAAGGAGAAAAGGCAGAAGGGACATGAGGTCCTTTCCTTTATTTAATCAAATAACTTGACGATATTTAAGACAAAGTAACCTACGGAGAGGGACTTCTGATATCACACACCAACACAATATACATTTATATCTCGTACATTAATACCGCGCAATCCGCCGAGAAGATCGGCTGCCTCTTCTAAAGACTTACTTCCCCTGAATTTGTGAAGTCAATAAATAATAACTTCTTTAATGGAAACAGAAAGAAAAATAATTATTATAAACTACATTCATAATGATTATTGTTAATAATTATTATTATTACTTACGAACACAAGCCGGTTCAATGATTCCGCATTGGGTAAGATTAAGCTTTCCTTTAAATATTCTAGAAATTCCCACCCTGGCTCCTTAAGCATCTGAGTAACGGTCTCTGTTTTGTCGTGACAATATGACGTGTCAAATTTCGCTGTACCTTTTCTTATTCTGAAATGCAACACTTTTCGGCCCATGCTCAACACGCATACTCAAGATGAGGTCTAAGTCATTATAGCTTTTCCGACAGACTATTGTCTTAGCGAAGCCGAGTTTCTTAAGTGCTAATGTATTATGGGTGTGAGAGCAAGCACCATGTTAAGTTATTCGCGAGGGTTAGTCCAAGATAGTTCACCAATTCTACTGTTGATAAAGTTTTCCCACGGAGCCTGTACCTACAAAAATTATCAATAGATATGTTGTGGACTTAGTCTAGTTTTGTAACAATCTTTAATAGAAAGCAACGGATTTTCTTTCAAAGAAATTAACTTCTGAACATTTGTCTACATTCAGCTCTAATTGTCTATCACCGCACCATTTCATTATTCTATCTAAATCATTCGACAGAATTAATCTATCCTCTGTTCTTCCTATTTTCCAATAAATTATCGTGTCGTCGGCAAATATCGTAACTTTGCTATCAATGTTATTATAAACTAAGGTAGTATACTAAAAAGAGTAATGGTACGATTACACTGCCTTGTGGGACGCCAGAGCTCAATTTGTTGGTGAAATTAAGGTTCAGTCAATAACTTCATAGAATATTGGCATTCTGTCTCGCAAACTCACCTCCTGTCCACGTTCATTTTGACCGCGTGGCCGTCGGGCAGTAGAACTCGCAGGTCCATAGCACCGGCGAGCATGTCTGGGGGTGTGTCCTCGGTGACCTCCCGCATCGGAGGCAGTGCGGGCTGAGCCATGGGAGGCGGCGGAGCCATCTTCTCGTCCGACCTGCAAATACACACTCCGTTATTGCACTTACTTGACCATGTAACATTACGAATCTCACAGAAGACCGACTCATTTGACGAATTTCCATTTTCTTCCCCTAAATTGTCCCCATCCAGATATGCGAGGTATCCTTAAATAATTTCCCTGCCAATCAATGGCACACAGTGATAGTTACTGTCATCAATAATAGTACCATTAATTCAACTGCTAGCTGAGCAGCGATACAAAATAAAAGGAATAATGTCTTAAGTCCATTGAGGAGCAAAGGAAGAGAAAGCTCTTTGAGAAACATTGGTGAAAAGACGAGGAAATTTGATCTGGCAATTTGAAAGTCTATCGAAGAGTATTTAAAGAAAAAGAATCTAGAAACAAGTCAATTGGGGAAGTTTAAGACAGTATCTTTACGAATTCATCTCCGAATAACTTCTGATATTATTTACGATAGTGCAAAACTAGGATGCTAAGATGTTTTGTACAATCTTAATAAGTTAGCCATAGTCCATGTTTCAAGACAACGCAAGAGTAGAGGTTCAATTCTGGAGCAACTCTATGAAAGTACGAAAATACGAAAAACTTTTTCCTATATTATATCCACTTTCCTACCTACATCTACATCTGCACCCTTCAAGTGTGTGTTTCGGCGTGTGGCAGGGGGTGCAAGCACCATGACTCTACTTTCCTAATCGATTACTTTCGCGTATCGTTCCCGGAAAAAGTGAACTTTTGAAAAGACTTGTTCTAGCATCTATTTCTCGGATTTTTCTCGCAGTATCAGAACGGCCTCTATAAGATGGGGGACGCATTATGTTAGCTACATCATCTGTGAACGTACTTTCTCTTAATTTATTAAGTAGATATGCATTCGGCATATGAATTGTATTTGAATCTATTGATTTCTCTGAAATTCATTACACCACTAGATTCCTTAATAGCGTTAAAAATTCGGCTACCAACAACGGGCGGAAAAGTTTGACCGCATTTTCAATAATCTAATCAGTATGAATGCAAGAGAAAGCGGAAGCACAATGCGGTAATATACCAACCTCTTCTTCGTAGTACCTCAATATCTTGTTTTGTTCAAAGTGAAAGCAGTCGGAGAAGCAGTGAATGAATTTACTCAATCGGATTCAAACCGCAGAGGAAATGAAAGTCGATTTGGACGCATTCCCGGCTTGCGTAGAGTTTTGGCCTTCGAAGCCGATATTCCGAACCAAAATTACAATCTTCATGGAGGAATGCCAAAGGAGACTTCCTTTCACTTTTCGCCATAAATGTGGAAGCGAATCGAATCATGTGTGCTCGCTATTGGTAGACTCAAATTTAACTTACATTCGGGGCTTTATAACCACGCTGCGAATTGGATTAGAATTTAACCATGAAAACAAGTTTTCCTTTGAACATCCACTCCTCCACACTCCAATGCAATCCTCTTTGGGTAAAAATTCTATTTTCTAGGAGTAATTATGGCAAAGCTAAGAAACGCACTAGGCGGGCACGAGGAGGGGAGAATGTCTATGTAAGAACCCTGCAAGCCGCCTTTCGGCGTCTGGCAGTGGGTGCATGCAACGTCACTATTTCTCTCATCGCGCAAACTGAAGATGAGGTCTTTCTATCGCGAAATAACAATATACACATAGCATTGAACCGCGGAACAATGGAAGTAGACTATATAATTACCTCCAAGGGAAATGCCGCATAAAGATATATTCTAAAGTAGCCCCATGTATTTTGAACGGGCGAAATTTGAATTGTCGTAGCATCGAAATCAAAAGGTAGTTGTCCAGCTACTATTACGATTCTAAAGCTCCTCCACTATATATCCATAAGTTTTTAAGGCGATATCATATCGGGATGTAGTAAAATATATTATTCGAATTTCCTGTAGAATTATTATGGAGGAATATTTAACTTGCCCTGGCGTCGAATCATGGACCAACATGGAAGCAGTGAACCTTGAGTACGAAATGTAGTCACAAATGCTACTCTCATGCCCAATTACAGCTGTCTGGCTTACGGAAGGTGACCCAAATAAATTATAAAAGAGGCGCAAAGTGTAAATTAAATAGACGAAATTTGAGGTCCTAGCATCGAACCCTGGGTAATTTAAGAGATGTATATGTACTCAAAATACAGATATTCTGCAGAAGAGATTCTCCAGTAACCATTGCATCAGAGAAGTTTATAGATTAGGCACCCCCTGCCATACGCCACTGACTGCTTGCAGCGACCTAAAAATCTAACTCTATCCGTTGGGTTTCATTACGACACCATACAGGGAAGTACCACATCGGGAAGATTAGGTAAGGTATTAATACACCCCCTGCCATACGCTACTGAACGCTTGCGGTGACTCACAAATCTAACTATCCGTCGAGTTTCAAGACAACACCTTGGAAGTGCCATATAGGGTATATTAGGTAAGGTATACACCCTCTGCCTTACGACACTGCATTTGCGGTAGATGGCCATTCATAACGAAAAAGCAGTTCAAACTAAATTCAAAGTGTGCAAATAAATACTCAATCAGGGGTACTTCGACAGCGAAAAGGGCTGCCTTGCTCCCCAAGGAATTTTCGGCGGAGGAAGGGTTCTCGGAAAGCATTCATTTCTTCATATTTTCTACCGGATCTTCAAGTATTAATATAAGATGGTTTCCTTTGACTTGAATCGTTTATTTCGTAAGCTTTGGTAATCCGTTGAAGGAAGGCCCTCCATTTGTACTATAATGATGCCATATATGTATTGATTAATCATAATAGACTGCTCCAGCCAGTTCAGATCTCTAAGGCCACCGTAGGAAAACATCGCAGCACGCGAATCAGTTACTCTCTGGTGGGCGATAGAGTCAGCAAGAGGGATTCATTAGCACAGCGACAATAAGATACGTCATACGGTGACATGCAATGCCTTCCACGAGGTAAACATATTCACTTTTTAGCGACACGATTAGCTTAGTAGAAATGTTTGCCAATAACCTCCAATACCAGGGTCAAAACAAAAGACATTAAACCCATTCCTACAATCCATCAAAAACATCTCCGACCAAAATGTTATATAAATTACCTCAACTAATGTCAATATCATTGTTTACTGCTATTTGACTCAGTATGTAATCGCTGATTCGGACTCTTCAATTGCCAAGAAAGATTAACAGGAGCGGAAGCAGCGAAAGCGTCCTGTACATGAGGAACACGTTTTTATTATTTACGGTCATTTCGCACGTGGTTTCCCACCGGGAATCGAACCCGGGACCGCTTTAACTAAAGCCGAACGCGTTACCCACTTGGCTATCCGTGAGCCCATTCACTTTTTCTAAATATCTTCGAGTCTTCTTAACCAAGGGCTTGCTCCTTTCTTGAATAGTCTTTTTGCTGTTAAAGAAAATCGAGGAATCGATCAATTTACGATTGAATAAATCAAATCATTATCAATTCAGCTATTACGAGAAACTAAAATATAATAAAACTTGTAAACGTCCCTGTCAAGCATATGATGGAAATTAATTTAAATATGTATCTTGTCCTCCTGAGACAGAAAGTGTCCATAACAACACAACATTTATTACTCGGAGATAGTTTATTTGATCCTAGTTAAATTTCGATTAAATTTGATAGTAATTTAATGATTGTATGGAATATTTTGCCAATCGTAACTATGAGACAACATTCATAGAAGCTTTGTGATTTTATATTGTAAGATTAGTTAGAAAAAATACTATTACTCTATATACGTTAACTCTCCTTTTACATTCCAAGCGTGTACTTGTAGGATAAAAATATTAGCTCTAAATCATGCATCGGCACCTTAAACGCCACCCCGTCAATCAGAACTCTCATAATTTCGAATCTATATCAGTATTTCACTACAAAATAAGAATCTATAATCGTTTTCCTTTCTTCTGACACAAATCTCGATTTCGTAGGACAATTATTTCTAATTTAGCAAAATAAAGTCTGCAAATCATGAAAACAAAATCTACGTGCATTTCTTATTGTACAATATTATGGGCTCCTGGGTTCGAACCCGAGCCTTGTGAGAGATGTGGATAGTTTTCATGGGCCTTCCAACCTCGTAGAAACATAATGCAGTTTTTTTATGCCTGCATAGAGCCGTTTCTGAGATAGATAGGGGGACGTACTGACATTTTCTTTTTATATGTAAAAACTAGTAAACGCCCCCGTCAAACATGACGCAATTTAATTTAGTTTAAAAATATATCGTATATATCTGATCCTACTAAGCGCAGAAAAAATCCGTCGTAACAACTCAATATATATCTTACCATTATTTATAATATTTATTCTACTGTTTTCAAGTCATGAAAGCCTACTTTACGTACATTTCTTATAGAAAAGTATACTAACTGGTTATCCCCGTGCACTTATACGGGATGATTCATGAAATCAACATTCAACAATGCCCTTAGTCGTCAAAGGGTTGGGTTGTTTATTTCCCAAAAATTTTACGAATTTTTCGTGTATTTCGTGTAAAATTCTCGCAATTTCGGATCTATATTAATATTTCGCGACTAAAATGAGATTCTATGATCATTTTCCTTTCTTGTGACACTTGTCTTAATTTCGTAGGACCATTGTTTCTAACTTAATTTTGTAAAAGAAACTACATCTGCAAGTCATGAAAACGTACTTTACGTTCATCTCCAAGGCAGCGTTCACACTGAGGCGATGTACGATACGCGATATATCGTAAGTGATATACGACAGCGATACCGGGTGGGCAAATGTATGAGATTTAAAGGGAGAGGATGCGAAAATGGAGCAACCTGGAAATGAATCGCCTGCGATATCTCGCTCTGCATGCTGTTCGCCCGGTGATTTGTATCGTACGATATTTGAACCTGTCAACATGGTAAACAAGAAAGAAGACGCGAATTCGGTCATTCCATTCGTCAATTTAGTCGAAAAGTATCCATAAGTAACCACAAATGAAACTACAAATTAAAAAAACAAATGAAACTACAAATTAAAGAACTATAGCAAAACGGACGTGACAAGTCCACATGGAGGGAGATACCGGAAGAAATAAAAGACATGGCCAAATGTATTGTTTTTTAAAATTCTATTATTTATTCGACGACTGCCTGAATTTTACTTCGCGTTGAGACAGTTCTCGAGAAACAACTGCCGAACTGTTATATACATTGGCAAAGTGGTCCCAGTCATTCCTTCTTCTCCTTCTGTTCATGTGCCAGTACTCCACAACAACTTCTTCCTTTATTTTTAAGTTCATTATTGCAACTGGAAAATTGAGAGAAAAGCCCTCATCACCTTTTTATCGCCCTAATCGCATCGTTCTTGTGTGAGCCTCACCAGTGATATATCGCTTACGATATATCGCGTATGTTACAACGCCTCAGTGTGAACGCATCCTTATTGAAACGTATTATGTGCTCCTGGGTTCGAACCCGGGCCTTATCAGAGATGAGAATAGGTTTCAGCATCGTAGAAACACAATGCAGTTTGTTTCAGATCTAAAAGTCAAGCCGTTTCTGAGATAAATAGGGGGACGGACGGACGGACTGACAGTTGGACGGACGGACAGACGGACGGACAGGCATTTGCTTTTTATATAAGAAGCTTGAAGAAATCAAAAACACAATGATAAAAGGTGAAATGGACATCCCAGGTATCTGCGAAACAAGATGGGCTGGTAATGGAGATTTTACGTCAGATGAATTGAGAGTTATACATAGTGGGAATACAAAACTAGGAAGAAATGGAGTGGCAATAATATTAAGAGGAAAAATAATGTTATAAACACACACCACCTTTGTGACAGGATAATTAAGATTAAACTCAAGGCCTGCCCTGTAGACTTATACCTACCAACAACCAAGAGTAAGGACGAAGAAGTAGAGAGACTGTATGAAGAACTAATCAAATTAGTGGGAGAAAAAGATAATCTTATTATAATGGGTGATTTTAATGCATCTGTTGGCCATACCAACGGCCAAAAATGGGCAGGAAAGTTTGGATTAGGAAAAAGGAATAGCAGAGGAGAGAGATTGCTCGAGTTCTGTGAGCAATACGAAATGATAATTACTAACACATTCTTTGAAGTCTCCATCAGAAGAAGATATACATGGAGAGCACCAGGGGACTCTAAAAGACAACAAATAGACTATGTAATAGTAAAACAAAGATATAGAAATCAGATAATATCTAGTCCTGAGTTCGACGTAGATAGCGACCGTGTTCTGGTGATGGCAAAGTGCAATGTTAGATTTAAGAAATACGAAAGAAATATACCAAAGAAATGGTGCTTAGAAAAACTGGAAGAAAAAGAGATAGCTCAAAAGTTTGCAGAAACTACAGATAAGTTGATTAAGGAAAAAGAAGGATGGGGCATATAAAAGAATGTATCACATCTGCAGCAGAAAATATACTAGGCAAAAGGAAATTAGAACCACGAAAGCCATGGATGAGCAAAGAAATACTAAATGTTATCGAAGAAAGAAATAAGAAGAGGAGGAAATATTTTGGAGAATATAAAAAGCTAAAGAACCTGATTACTCAAAAATGTCGAGAGGAAAAAGAAAAATGGATGAAAGAAAGAAGTGAAGAAATAGAAAAAGACTTGGTGAGGGGAAAATCAGACAAAGCTTATGCAACAATTAAATCAATGCAATTAAAGCAGGTCAAATGTGATAGATGACAAAAACGGCAATATTCTCTTTGAAAATGACAAAGTGGGTGATAGATGGAAAGAATACATAGAAGAATTATACTATGGAATAGAAGTACAAAACAATCATCATTACATAGGGAATGAGAATTGTATAGACAAAGATGGGATGGGTCCTTCAATATCAAGACAAGAATTTGATTTTGCTATGAAAAGTTTCAATGACAATAAAGCTACAAGCCCAGATAATATATCGGGAGAAATACTAAAAAATTTAGGTGAAACGTCAAAAGTACAGTTGTTCAAAATTATTAATGAATTTTATGAAACAGGGAAGGTACCTGACGATTTTAGTTACAATAAAACAATTACAATCAAGAAAGGTAATGAAAAAGACTGTTCTTACTATAGAACAATTGTAATTCTATCACACTCATCAAAAATTGTATTGAACGTAATGAAAAACACACTTAAAGGAAAAATGGATGGAAATTTAGGTGATGACCAGTTTGGATTTAGGACAGGAACCAGGTAAGCAATATTAGAAAGATTTTGGAAAGAAGAATTGAGGTGAATAGAAAAACATGTGACCTTCATAGACCTATAAAAAGCCTTTGACATGGTAGAATGGAGATTACTATTCCAAATATTAACGAAAATTGGACTTGGTTGGAAGGAAAGAAGGTTGATTTTACATTTGTAAAAAGGAACAGAAAACAGAGATTTATATAAATGAATGCAGGAAATTAGCAAAAATAAGGAAAAGTGTGAGACAAGGTTTCCCCCTATCGCTATACCTATTCAATTTATTCATCGAAGAAGCAATAACAATTATGAAAGGAAAGACAAAAGGCATTAAAGTGAATGGAAGGCGTATTCACAGTATCCGCTTCGCGGATGATATAGCAATAATTGCAGAGTCTGAAAAGGATATGAACAAGATGCTTAATATACTGTCCAATGCCTTAGAAGAGTTTAAACTTGAAATACACAATAAAAAGACCAAGACAATGGTGATAGAAAAGAGAAAAGGAAAAGCCAAAATTGACATAAAAATAGACAACACTACCTTAGAAGAAGTTGAAAATCTTTGCTACCTAGGGAGTATTATTAACAACGAAAATACATGCGAGACAGAAATCAAGAGAAGAATAGCCTTGGCAAATCAAGCATTTCAAAACAAGAAGAATCTATTAGTTAATAACTATATACGCTTGGAGACCAAGAAAAAGTTCATCAAAACGTTTGTTTGGAGTGTGTTGTTATACGGATGTGACATGTGGACAATCAGGAAGGCGGAAAAAATTAAGCTATAGGCAATGGAAATGTGGATTTGGAGGAAACTAACGAAAACAAGCTGGGTAGAAAGAAAAAGCGATGAAAAAGTTTTAGAAGAAGTGAAAGAAAATAGATCGATTTTAAAGACGGTAGGAAAAAGAAGGGCTAAACTGATCGGACATGTGCTGAGGCATAATCAGTACCTAACAAACATAATTGAAGGAAACGTTGTAGGAAAGAAACCAAGAGGACGTCCCAAAGATTCTTCAAGAACACGGAAAAGAAGATGGATTTGACATCGTATGCTAGCCTTAAGGAAGCATCAATGAAAAGAGACACGTGGCTACTAAGACCCAAAAGAATAGCATTGTGATAAAACGTACATCGAGCGAAGGAGCTTTGGACCAATCGAACCGTACAAATATCAGAGAAAAGAATGAAAAAAGTTGTGTAGAAAGTTGAAATAGTTTGCGGCGACGCCGCAATCGCGCATTTCTTTTCGAAAGTAAACGTGGAAAATTCTAAACCCTGGGAAAGTATTTCTTGGAATGTTATCTTCCGATAACACCCAGAATATAATCAGATGAATAGCTAAATGAGGCGGAGCGTACGGATATTCATACATCATCTTCATCATTACACATTCATTATGATCCAATATATCGTACATCCAAGCTGCGAGTGGCTCTGGAAACCATCAATAAATGATTGAAAATCGAAAGACTGTCGTCCTTTCGGTCAATATTTCTTAAGATCTATTCGCGGAAGGGAGTTCTCCAAAAGATGTGTCATCGATCACTGTCGTCTAAACAGAAGGAGAGAAAATTGCATTTTCCTGACGAATATGCGCTCCATCCAATCGTGTCCATTATACTTGCGGACCGAGTGAGATTCACGAAATTTCCATCGTTGCTACCCACTCATTCTCGTCTCATTATGCTTCATCGACCAATATCGTAGCTAAGATAACGATTACAGGTGAAAATATAATTACTTCAAGTCAGTCTTGATCCAGCAGATAGCCTCTCATTCACAAAATTTAGAATAAAACACTGTGTGTTAATCAGTATCATTAAATTAAGGCAGAGCTGCTGTACTTTATTTCTTAATTTTCTTTCTATGAAAAACTGAATATGCAAATTTCATTTCTATTATGTATTTCTTTCTGAAAATTTTGAATCGAACTGTCCTCGTCGTTTCTTACTAATAATTATAATAGAATAGGATATGTCTTTATTCAGGCGAAATCGAGACTAAAGGTCTCCTCTGGGCCACTCCATGTCAAGTGGACCAACGGTCCCCGCCGTCGACCACCACCGATTTCAATGAAATTTTGCGTGAAGATAAACTCATAATCTCTATGAACAATTGCCTAGTTTTACATCCATCGGTGAAATATTTGCTGAGATACAGTTTCATTTTCCTAATGCCTTCCGTTAGTTTGGTTTTTGGGCGGATGTAACTTCACTTTTTTTTCTGATTTCTCGGGCCTTTTATGCCCGCGATGAAATACCAAATCTACATTTTTAGTGGGATAAAAGCATGCTCTTTCTTTTAAAGGTAATTTGAAAATGTTTCGAGAGGGCCTTTTTTAGTAAACGTGGGCTAAATATACCCCATTTTCGGCGTCGCACAGTGGGCTAGAATCGAAAAAAGCTGGCCAAAAATACGAAAACGCTTTTTTTGAGTACGGACTATGAAACTTCGCAAGACTAATCTTGAATGAATTCTACATACGACTATGGAGGTTATTTATGTTGGATCCTATGCATTAAAATTATACAAGGGATCAAACTTGACCAAATTTTACGAAAAATTCCGGACGTCGATTTTTCGCGAAAATCTTCAACTTCAAACCGCTGGTGAACCCAAACGAAGATAATCATCGAGTAAAATATAACTACATGTTATAAACATATTTTTTGTCCTTCGTGAGACGTGGCATTTATGAATTTGAATATTTACATACTTTACGTAACAAAATGGCGGACCCTTATTTTAGAGCAAATGTATACCTAAAGCGAGGAAAATAGTAGAAAGTGACATCGAGTGCCACGGAATAACTTATACCACGATGTTCTTCGAAGCTTCTTGAAGAGGAATCTGAAATAAAACCTTGCGCAAATTTGCGCAATCGATAAATAAACCGACTTTTCGGAAACGCTGCAAGGACTTGATTCGTGTGGCGGAGCACCGTCCTCCGTGAGATATTCCATTGCTTTCATCCAACCTCAAGATTTGAGAATATTTTGAAATTTTAATTTCCAATAATTAAGTCCTAAGGAATCGTCTCTGGGTTTAGACTGAACTCTCCTTCTCTCTGAACCTCAACTATATTAAATAAGCCATAACAACAATAATAACATCTGGCGTTATTTTGGCGACCGCCTCAGTACTCCGTACACAAAGGTTCCGCAAAGGGCTCGTTTTATGACACTCATCTACGATTCATCCGGATTAACGGCGTCCTTCGCATTACAATTTCGCGATTCCTAGTTAGAAGTATAGGAGTAGTTTCAGTTCTATTTGGACAGTGCAGAAGGACAGTGGTGTTTTGGGGCTCATGCCGTAGCTTCTACCTAAACAAGAATTCTTCGATAATCTGCTATCAGTATTCCTAGTTACCCTAGGCTCTGCAGACCGATTCGCTTTCAGTGAACAAAGGAACCGAAAGCAATTATTAAGGCGGAAGAAAGTTATTTACGTAAGGAAAGAATATTATTAATAGAAATATTAAATCCAGTAAATGTAGGCAATTATCGTATCAAGTTCTGTTTGCTTCTTACAGTGATAAACGGAAAGGTAACATTTTTTCAATCTATGATAAAATGTAACCAAGAATAATCTGTTTCACCAATTAAAATAAATCTTTTTGGCATGTAATGCGTTGACCGAGAGCACGGGAATGAAATGCTATATTTGCGAGGCGAAATTTTCAGATACGAACGATCTACCTATCCCTATATCTAGAGATGAATAACCGACTTGTTGAGGGAGAAAGGTTATCCTATTGCATTTCTATGCTACATTGCTATATAAGATTTCTTGATTTTCTACAGTTATCTTATCGACTAAACTTTCATCAATGGTAGGTGGAAGTACGATATTGATGAGTGTGACGATATTTCATAAAACGTATCCATTTAACTTATCCATAGATTCATAAATAGGTTCGTGGTAATCAAAAATTCTCGAGGAGAGGAAATCTAATCTTCAAAACGAATTTTAAAAATGGTGGGGTTGATTTTGGATTACTAAACCAAGATATGGAACCACAAATAATGGAAATACAGCTAGGCGTTTCTTTGACAGTATAAGAGCTATACAGTATAAGTCTAACAGCTGAAATAACAGGTAGTAAATTGAAACTATTTTCATTAATTCCTGCTCTTTTATGAAATGAAGGTATGAGGAAGATGAATTAGATATGGATGAATTTTACATTTAGAATGATAAGAGATTTGTGTATTGTCTGGTTTAAATTATTAAGTCTTAAATTAACAATCATACTTCCATACTAAATACATAACAATTTACCTATCAGGGATTGACGGGAATCTCATAAAATTATTCGCCAATATCTTGAAGGCAATTTCAAGCGGTTTAACGCTAAATGAAATAGCTTTATCCAGCTTCATATCCATAGTATTACATGCCACCGAGAGTACATAAAGTATTAGTACACTAGTAAACGCCCCCGTCAAGCATGACGGGACTTAATTTAGTTTAAAAATATATCTATTATCGTATATATCTGGTCGTCCTAAGCACAAAAAAAATTCTGCCTTAAGATCATAATAACTCAATATATTTCTTACCATATAAATTTTCTACTGTTTTCAAGTCATGAAAGCCAACTTTAAGTAAATTTCTTATAAAAATTATAAGAACTGGTTATCCCCGTGCACTTATATGGGATGATTAATGAAATCAACATTCAACAATGGCCTTAGTCGTCAAAGCGATGGGTCGCGTCGATTACGACGCGTCGTAACGACATTCGTAATATTTACAGTCAATTTTTAAACTCACGGACGGCATTAAGAAAATGAAACATTTTATTCAAACACTTTGTATAGAGTAGTTATGAGGCACACATTTTCGTGTTTATCTGACGTTCATTTCAAAAGATATAAGTTGCCAAACTTTAATTTTTTTCGAGCCATAATTTTTGGGCCGAATTTGCTTCAAATGTTCTTCGCTGAATTCGCTCATAAAAGTTTTCTTATTATTTTGTGTAATAGAGCAACAAAGGTTGTGTAGGAATACCAAGTTAAGTTTTCCTCAACGGTATACTGCCTGAGAAAACGTGTCTCAAAGTTGCTAAATATCGATGTCTAACTGTAGAAGGCTGCGGTAGGTGGTCAAACAAATGACTCTATCACAGCAAAAATTTCACCGATGGATGTAAAACTTGGCAAATGTTCATAAAGGATATGAATTTATGTTCACACAAAATTTCATTGAAGTAGTAGTAGTAGTAGTAGTATTGTTAAAAGTGCTTCGACAGCTTAGGTCATTTCGCACATGAGCCCCCACCGGGAATCGAACCCGGGACCGCTTTCACTGAAGTCGAACGCGTTGCCCACTTGGCTATCCGTGAGCCCATTCATTTTTTCTAAATATCTTCGAGTCTTCTTAACCAAGGGCTTGCTCCTTTCTTGAATAGTCTTTTTGCTGCCCTAATTTCATTGAAATCGGTGATGGTCGAGCGGGACAATTCTCTGGAATTGGTCCACTTGACATGGAACTCTTTCATCTAACCCATCGTCATATTTCAAATATCTATTAATTTGGAAAGATAGTAAAAAAGAAAAACGAAAAGGAAAATGTGGACATAGAAAACCTAAGAGGTTCCAAGGGGAAAATAATCCGCTGCAGGAAAACACGAAAATCAGTCTCTCCTCTCAGTCTCTTATCAGGGTTTACCGTAAATGTCATTTACTTCCTAAATTTCTAACAGCTTTACGGAGTGTCTGCGAGTTTTGCTCACCACCTGCTCTGGTTAACACGATTTTGGGATTTTACTTCCTTAAGCTGAGAATCCCATTTCCTAATTCGTGATTTCATTGCAAATGTTACATCGGCACTGGAATTTTTGTGGAAGAGGGAATAGTGTGCGTATCTTCGCAAAATAAGGGGCAAATCCAACTTAATCTTAACTACTCACGGAGGGATGTAATGCTTTAATGCGTCTATAGCAAAATGTATCTTTCATTTACCTTTGTCTCAGTCTTGTTCATGGTTGTGATGATATTTATTGAGCAATTCTGAGTATTGGCCATCACCATGAGCTCTGCTTATCGTCAGTATCGCAGAAGGACTCAAGCGGGTGTTAGAGCACTCAGACAGGAAATACTACTCCACTCCTCATCTTGGCTTGTATGCCTCATCTCTCTCTCCAGAGATTTGGTAAATTAATGAATAAAGAATTGAGGATCTAATCATAATAATAATAAATGCCTTTATTAGGGCGAGATTAGACAGTCTCTTCTTACATCATACCGATGACAGCTAATAGCAGCAGTACAAACATTACATTTGTCTCATCACAAACTGCGATCAGTTTGCGATAAGGATACTTTAAAAACACCGATGGAAGAATTCGTAGTCAAGTGGGTTTTGAAGGTGGCCTCGCTTTGAGGAGTTGGGAAACGTGGATGGAAATCAGAAAAGGATGATTGGTCCTTGGAATAGTAATTGGCTGAGAAACAACATCCGACAGAATGCTATTCAATGGTGAAAACTCGTACAATCAAATCTCCAAAAATACATACGAAGCGCTAAAGAATACGAAAATCAATTTACGGATTTCTTTGCAAACTGTAGCCACTTTCAAATATCGGGTAATTAAAGCAGTGACGAAGAGAAATAATTTATTCCCGAATTTCATTCTTTGGGCGAAACACCATTTTCCACGGCTTTCAGATTCTAAAGCTCAAGTAAACAGCGTCCTAAAAGTTGCCGCAATCTTCGCGGTATCGCGATCGCGGAAAAAGTATCGCGAATGGACATGATTCATTTCATCACAAAATACAACGATCCAGTTCCGACATTGACCGTGAGTCGTTAGATTTCTCGATATCATCAGATGTTCATCTTCAACTGATTCTGTCGAAGCTGACGGCAAATAAAACACGAAATTTTCAAGACACCAACTACATATATTACAAAACAAGGAAAAGGGTTTAGGTGACTTGGCACGATAAGGCGTGCACCTAGGAAAATTCTCAAGAACAGACAACCAGAACATTACTCCTGTGGAATAGCTCAATGGATAGAGCAACCGACCGGCAATTGGGAGACCCGGGTTCGAGTTCCGGTTCCGTCAGACTTTATGTCCGTTTCTTGTTAGGTATATTACAAAAATTATAACTGCGAACAGAAAGGATATATGGAGTGCGTGTATGAAAGCGAAATATACATTAAAGGGCATGAAAAAGAATAGGGAAATATAGTAAATTACCTATTACTTACACCGAAGGGGAACAATCCATTGCTGTGTATCATTTAAAACAAGTTTTGTGAGTCAATTTCACCTCATCAGGGAGATAACTTCTTCATATTCAATAGAAATTGATAAGAATATAATCTTTTGAATAGTGTTGTTGAGATACATTTACAAAAATTTATTAGAAGACGTTTTCCCGAACGACTCGGATTCGAGTCACAGATTGCAATTTAGGGGAAGACGAGTGTTTTCTCAAAAGAATAATGTGAGTGTTGAGTGAATCGCCAAGGGCACGCCTGCGGATAATCGAAGGAGTGGAAAATTGGGCGGAAGTGATCGGATGAATGTAAACATAATGGTGAATTGGAGGGCAGGCGGCCTCCAACTAACGGACACCTACCGTTTCTCAGGAGCTGAAAATGGGAGAAAATTCCCTAACCCTGACAATATATACGGACCCAACGTCGGCGACATTAAATTTAAGAATATAATATATATTCGATGATGCACTTGACTTCGAATCTCTTTGTATTTCTTATTTGACGATGGGTTGAATGCATTAGCCTCAATTTTTCCCGGTATATCTGTTTCTATGTACGCCTTAACCCCACATTAATGGCTGGAAAGTTGCGCAACGCAAAAACTAAAAAAGATAACGCGGTTTCTAAATGAGTAAAGTTCCGCCGTATTCTTCCTTTCCTGGTTTGAATAAATTTCAAAGTTAATTGGAGAAGAGCAAATATGCCTTTCAGAGTTGTACAACGACGTGGTCAATATAACAATCGTTAAACCGAGGAAAAAGCGCGAAAGAAACTTTCCAAATGCTAGAGATTTAACTAAACCCCTAAAATATTATTTCAATGCGAGACTGCGCACATTAAAGACATATGCCAAAAATTAATGATATTTAGCTCAAGAATGACACATATATAAAATACTCATGCGCATCTTCTTTAATATATTAATGACTTGAGTCTATCATGCATTTATGAAACAAAACTATCTTAATTTTTTACATTTGTCGAAGCTTTGATCAACTACTCTTATAATTCAAGAGTAAATCACATCTGAATAAATCACTTCTTTACCAAATTATTCCCAAGCTTCTTTCACCATTTCCTCTGCAATAGTATTATTTAGTTTTTTAAATTTTCGGATTATGAAAACGTTCAGCAGTCGAAATAGGTTTAACACTAACATTTACCAAAATCGAAATAAAACTATTCTATGAATATTTGTAAAAGATAGTCCGAAAGATTGACACATGTGTCGTACGGAATAACACTGACATGGAAATCTTCCTTATGGTTCTCGCCGTGTCCGCCAGATGTCCCGCCTCATCTGCTTAGGACAACAAATTCTGCTGAGACGCATGAATTTGGACAGCAAATGATCGGAGTCGAGAAAGTCTCAAGTAAATGTTTATTTATGGAAGATGAATCGGAGTATTTATCATTAGAATTAAATCCGATTCTTAATAGGTAAGAAAGTGTCATCGAGATATTAGTACTCACGACATCTATGTAAATGGCGGTATATAGGTCGTGATCTAATGGCGAACATACTACAAAACAATGAAAAGGCCATTCATCTGATTGATTCGTTCATTGATATGGTTAGTAGTCAGTAGGAAAAGTTATCCTACAGATCTGATAAGATATGGAAGTTCATGATTACTTTCTAACAATGATGGAGGCAGAAGTTCTGAATTAAAAAGGAAATGAAAACGAAACCGAGAAGACGAACTGCGCTATTTCTGTGACATCAGTTATCTCTCGGAGGAATTACGAATTTCTGAAGGTGATAACACGAGACATCTCACGAATTAAAGCATAGAATATATCAGGAGTAACTTTGTGGTAATGATTAACGTTAAAAAACTCCATTTTAACTAAACTTACTAAACCACAAGATTCATACACGCACGACCATGGTTTCGCAGCATGGCTGCATCATTAGTAAAAGTTTTGTTAAAATGGAGTTTTTTATTGAATATATCGTTTATTAAATCTATTTATACATAAGTACAGGGATTTATTCTTTACATTTAACAAAAAATCGTCCATATATATACACACACACACACTCAAGACATAACTTCTAATGTTTAGATCACTGTATTATTAATTAATTCAAGATAACTAAACCATTAAATATCCTTTCCTTAAAACTCTATCCCAGTAGATATTCTTCACGCCTTGCTCTGCTCTGCCTTTGATTTGAAAGTGCCTATTTTACGGATTTCATCACCGGTTCTTCGAATTAACAGCAATCGCAACTCTTTTCGATAGATCTATGGTGAATAAGTATTCCCTTAACTTTCCGTTCATTGCATTTATCCATTCCCCTTGGGCGATATGGCATGTGAGCCCATCATTGATGACGATAAATCTGCAAGAGATACGCCGCGAGATTTTTCACATGTCGCGCCGTGGCATTTTGCATTCAGGACAAGTTCCTCGGCAAAAAAAAGGGAATCGCCGTAATAAAGAAAGAAGCAGTTTGCCTCGTTAATAATAATCAAGTGCGAGTGGAGTTATTGAGAATGCCGTCGGTCGGGAAGTAAAAAGCCCTTCTCTTTTCGAGACTTGTTTCGAGTGAAAATCAAAGAGAAACTAACTACAAAATATTCATTGATATCAGGTTCACTAAACCTGATCAGGCATACTAAATGCTTGTTTCCCCGAAGCAGTTTTCATGCGTTATTTCCTCTCCCCCTGCTTCCTATGATGAAGAGAAGAGCACACGGCCAGCATATGTTTGGCTCCATACCGAAGTGGCCAAGATAACCCCAGCATAACATTGACGAAATCCGCGTTTAGATTTTAATTTTGCTTCGATTGGATGCAAACAGTTGAAGAATGAAAATTACAAAGAGTTTTAAGGCGAAAAAACGGCCACTTTTCCGTTCTATAAAATACCAATCAGAAACGCAACTCTAAAATGTGTAACTTGGTTTCCTCCGGGATCACTAGTTTAGTATTAATGCAGCTCCAATTTCTCAGAGATGAGTCGACGGCAGGAAAGGCCGGCCGTAACACTAAATCTCAAAACAAAATCCACCGCTATCTATCATTGGCCACCCGCGAAAGTAGAGGGAATGATATGAAGAAGGAGAGTAAACGTGCAATAGATGCCAGAACGAATAGATTCAAGAACTCATTCTTATTATTTATTATTATTATAGTTTCCGCGAACGATACGCAAAAGTAATCGATTAGGGAAATAGAGTCATGGTGCGTGCACCCCCTGCCACACGCCGAAAGGCGGCTTGCAGGGTAAAAACATAGACATAGACAATAACATTATTGATCAAAATTATTGCAACCCATTGAGTAGTGTTTTTCCAATAAATTTAATTTTCATTCACGTACTACGATTAAGACGCACATAACGATGACTAAGGTTGCAAAATGTCAGCGCGTTTTTGGGACAAAGCAAATTTTCTAGAAATATTTGCGTTACTTCATGACGAGTAGGTAATCGGGATTTCCAGTTGAGCGTGTAATGCCTTCATTAGCAATGCGAATTGAGTATTGGCGGCAGTCGGAATATAAATAAATGTCTATGAGTAGGAGAGTAGGAATCCCTAATGAAATTTTGCTCGTGCTTATTGTCGTAAGACGCCGTATCTCTCCAACAGAGTCGGATTCTTGCGTTTATAGGCAAGATGTTACTCAAACATTTATCAATATTCAAAACGAAAACATTAGATACGATCTGTTGGCTGAACAACGGAGATGTGGCGCTTTCATTAAAGTCTTCGATGGCTTCTCATTCTTCGCAGTGGTTCTCAACCTTATATGACGTGCATGCCTTCAAAGCATTGCCACACTACCTATACTTGTCCTCCCATAATACTAGGTACACATACAACTAGGCACATGCAAGCGTTATACATTTCGGTAGGTTCATATGCCTGTATATTTTCAATTCCATGCCATTTGTTTCGTTTCTCGGTAACTTACCCCACCCTTTGCCATCTAACATCTTTTGCCTTTGTCTTCCGTTCTGCTTTTTCCCTTGAATTCCACCCTTAATCGCATTCTTTAGCAATCCCTCTCCTCTAAATATCTGACCCACCCATTTCCTCTGTCGATATTTAATTACTTCAATTAAAACCCTCTCCTGCCCAACCATCCTTAGCACCTCTAAGATTGTTTTTCTATCGACCCAACTTACTTCTCTATTCTACGCCATATCCGCATCTTCAAGGTCTACAACCTTTAGATGTCCTACTTTTGTAAGGTCCACGTTTCACACACACAACACACCATATATTATTTCAGACTTGTTATAAATTTACGATATCACTGTTGTAGCTCCAACAATCAGCAGGAATAAACGCACCACTCTCTTTTCATTACCGTCATTCCATATATTTTTTTACTTGCTGAACCCATACTGCGTACACCAACTTGCACGCCAATCGCTGCTGCTCTTAGAAAAACGCCAAATGGAGAGTTTCTAGAAAAATCTAATTTCGCCGATTTTCTCGCAAATAGAAACGGAAAACAACGCGAAGTCAACCGAAGTTGATTGTGGAAACCAAAACGTCTTTTGGTCTTTTTCGCTGCGTGGCGCGACCCATTTGACTCTCAAAAAGCCCATATTCAAATGGAACCGTTGATCACCGATCAGAGTAACCGTCATAGCACCAATTCCTAACTGTACATTTCGGGGGCGCCCTATCACAGGTGTGGCGCGGGGCCGCGGTACCGCTACTCTCCCCGCATACTTCCCAAGGGCCCTCATTACTGCACACCACCGTAATCACACTTGCCTAGGGATTAGCCACATGAGTTAAACGGGAGTTTACGTTATGTTCATCTTTTCACGTTCCGCTTTATTCTCAGAGTTACGTACGTCTCCTTTCCCGAGAAATGCACCAACAGATTCTCTTTCCCTTCTTCCATTTTTCTCAGCTTCCGTTCCTCTTCTCCGCATTTCCTTACCAACGCAAAACATTCCCTTATTTACAGCCTTCATTCATTGGTTACCATGCCAACGTCACTGCTCTCATACAGCTCCTCTTTGAATCCAAACCTAAATATCCTTTACCTAGAAGGTCCCAAGGAAAACGGACATGAAAAACGTCTGACAGGACCAGAACTCGAACCTGGAATCTTCCTCAACTGCAAGAGAATGTTTGGCTCGATAGCTTAATATGCTAAAGCATCCGCCCGGCGAAGGGTAAAATCTTATTGAGTCTTCGTAAAATAATCAGAATACGTTTTTTACCGTAGAGATTGTGTTTTGGGTCAAGGAAGAGTCGCCGGCCTCCTTTGTAAAACCGTCCCCAAAACACCGATGGAAAATACCATTTTTAAAACACCTGTTAACAAAATACACTGTTTCGGACTCAATTTTGTCGTCGCTCTCCATCAAGAGAAATAAGCGAGTAGAATTGGTTTTTACTCCTCTCTCAACGTGTGTTAGTTTCCATACTCTTCATACCGGCATCGCCAAGGGGAATTCCTGAAGGACTGCGAGTGTCACAGAAATTATGCTAGAGTGGGACTTGTTAGAAATGAGAAGGAATTTGTATTATAGAAAGCCGGCATGGGCAAGCTTCAGCGAAAGTTTAAAAAAGTCATCATAATACGGCAAAAAGGACCATAAATATAAAATTGAAACCCTCACTCAGAGGAGTAACGAGGGCTCCTTTTGTAATCTCACAATTGTGAGGAACGCCTTACCTGCATTCCCTCAGGTCCAGGGAAAGTTGAGGACTGTCGTAAGATTACACTGTCTCGAATATCACTTGGTTTATAGACATTTGTTTTTATTTTCCTATTCTGTTGCAATGTTGCATTTTATGTATTAATGTAAAGGTTTTTAATAGGAAGAATATGATCGGTATACTGGAATGGCAGGGATAATGTGATTAACTTAGCACCATCACATATATAAAAAGCAAATATCTGTCCGTCCGTCCGTCCCCCTATTTATCTCAGAAACGGCTTGACTTAGAGATCTGAAACAAACTGCATTGTGTTTTTTCGATGCTGAAATCCCCAGGAAAACTATTTTCATCTCTGTAAAGGCCCGGGTTCGAACACTGGAGCACAAAATAAGTTTCCGTAAGAGATGTACGTAAATTACGTTTTCATGACTTGCAGAGGTCGTTGCTTTTACAAAATTAAATTAGAAACAATGGTCCTTCGAAATTGAGACAAGTGTCACAAAAAAAGGAAAATAATCATTGATTCTTATTTCTCATATCTTTTAGAGATTCCCATACTGACAATGGAATTGGTTCTACTATTCAGGATCACTCATACTTCATATAATCACAGCCATGAATACGACTGCGACAAAAGTAAATGAAAAATAAATATTTCCAAATTCAATGCCCCAAAACAAATATATCCCACAAATAAAGTTATTGAAGCAGAAATGCTTCTCTACCTTACGCCACGACCACTAGGGAATTGAGGAAAAGAAGTCGAAAAATATAAAGAATAAAACATAGCATTTTGCTATAAATAGGATCTGATCGTTCGATGCGCATTTCTCGGACGAATGCGAAGTGTTGAGGATGGAATTTGCGGCGGAAAATGAAGTCATCGGGACGCCGGAGGAATTCTAATAGAAAGCGATCCCTTCTGCTACTGAACAAGAGACAGAGTTAGTTTCAAATCCAAAAATACAGATTTTGAGTCAATTTTCTTCCATTCGCGACCTAACCATCGAAATAAAAAATTAACGTGAGGATTGATGTAAATTCAGTGCGAACATCGCTGTCTGAAGGCCAATCATAGAGCCTCTATGACAGTTTGCGAACAATCGCTGTCTGAAGGCCAATCATAGAGCCTCTATGACAGTTTGCGAACAATTGCTCGCGAACAATTCCTCACGGTGAACGATGATACCTTAGCCACATAATTACGGAAATGTGCGTATAACAAAGTCATTATAAATCTGAGTAGAATAAGAGCGATGCAAGTCAAAGCAATTTAATATTCCGATAATAAAGAACGATCCGAAAGTGAACTTTACTAGTATAAACCTATACGATGCCGCGAATCAATCAAAATACCATTTCTAGGCGAAGAATAATCTCAATTCCTTCCGACTGAGTTCTTCTGAGTGCGAATTAAGAGCACAACTGCTCCCTAACCTTAGAGAGGAGGACGCAAACGGCATTCACTATAAGAGGCTGTGGATAAAGTCCTCTCAGGTCAGGTGAATCGACGTTCCGATGCCATCCCCAGAGGACTTTACCCACAGCGAACATGAGGAAAGCACGAAATCATTCATCACTATGAGCGATTGTGTAAATATGCATTCCTGCGGCAATAAGTCAATATTATCAAAACTCGTGTTTAATATTGATAATCTTTACCTTGACGTTTTTCCAAAAATTATTCAGTTATTTATAAATACAGATGTAAAATGAATTGGATTAACGGGTGGGTTTTCTTTGGTTTAAATTCCTGCATGTTTGAAGATTTTCATTTGTGCATGATTTACAATTGTGATTCCTATAACCATGCCAACGTCACTGCTCTCATACAGCTCCTCATTGAATCCAAACCTAAATATCCTTTACCTAGAAGGTCCCAAGGAAAACGGACATGAAAAAGGTCTGACAGGACCAGAAACTAGAAAATTAAATAATCAGATCCCGTTTTTTACCAGCAGCATTGTCGTTGTTTGTTGTTATTGCGATCAAGTTAGCAATCAGAGCGCTTGTACTAAAAAAGGAAAAGTGCTGTATTAGAGAATTAGAAAAGGTAGAGCGAAAGGCGATATGCTTCGTAAAAAATAGTTACGGCAAATCAGAGAGCGTTACTTAGAATCTTCAGGAGGCAGGATGGGAACCCTTAGAGGATGGAATATTTAAACAAAGACTCGATTGAATTGATAAGTTCAGATACTGCGATCAGGGCATGCACCCCTGCCACACGCCGAAAGGCAGCTTGCAGCGTACATATGTAAATGTAGATGAAACTAATTGTAAATAAGGGAAAGGAAAACTTATTTAACTTTGCCCATAGAGATGTGCGCCTGAGAACCCAAGGAGACCTGGGTTCGTGTGACGACCGTATTAATCGCACACATTAGCTGGCCCTCGTTGATTATTTACGTCGCTATTTGTTGGAATAAATGTATTTGAAATCACCGAATCACTGTCGTAAGAGACGAAACATAGAGCTGTGTCTCTTCGGTGTAGATTCTCTTCGCTCACATATTTTAGTGCATCACCATAAAGGCATATTTACCACCAAGATGAGGATAATGTGAAACGGATATGCAAATCAAGACGGATACATGCAAATGCAAAACACATGATAAAATGTTCTTCTTTCTGTATGACTGCAAACATTTATGAAATAATACCTCAGAAATGATAATTATTATAAAACACTGAATCCGAAGTGGACAAAATAATAATCATTATTAAAACCAGACTTTAACGAATTCAAATTCAGCGATACTAGGAAACATTTCGCCAAAATGTTTCCTTCAAAATATGCAAGAGAATATGATCGATATCTCTGGTGCCTTTTTTACATTATACTTATGATTCACATAACAGACATAAAATCCTGAATTAGTTGAAACATCCCAAAATTTTCACCACGTTTCAATTTCCGCATGGAACACACCGATATTCATTATATTCTCAACTTTCGAAAACAATTCGGTGGAAAAAGTACGGGGAGATCTTTTATTCTCAATCTCATCTTTACTCCTAATCAACGATAAATATGTAGAATGGAACAGAACAGAATCGTCTTTATTGCGGGCGATATTAGGGCTATGAAGTCCCCACTAACATCTAACGCACACATTAGAATTCGTATTTCGGATTGCTCTCCGAACAAACGAACGATTCTGCAAATGCCCGAAGAACTGACCGTCTTGCGTTCATTAGTAAGGCAACGAAAGTGAAGAAGAATCCGAAACGTGAAATATTCCAGTGATGAGGAACACAAACGCAACTTCCGGTTCCAATCGAAAGAATGAAATTTCGAATAGTACGGTGACCCGCTGGTTTACGTCACTTCCGGTACAACGGCAGAAACCAAAGATGCGCCCGTGACCTTCCAGCGTCACTGTGACGTCAGAGGAAGGTCACCGCTTCGTGTCGTTCCTACATAACTGCTAACAGTCCTTCATTCCAGTGCTAGTTTCAACCACAAGGTGCATTCAATTCCAAGCAAGACGGAGCAAGAAAACGAATATCGTTTTAAATAAAAAAGAAATCGAAATCACAGCTGAAAGCCGTGGATCGTTATCAATGGAAGATAAGGAACGGGAGGTTTTTGGAGGGTTTTTCCTCCCGTCCTAGGGCGAATGCCAGGGAATCCTATTTTTTTTCATGTAATGTTCCCCCTCCAACGCTGCCACCTGGTCAGAAGGCCAAATTGCAGTGTAAATTTAAATAAATAAATAATTTAGGTGGTCAACAGCAAATTGAAGAAATGACGATTTACATTTTTTCCTTGTGCAATATTAGAGATGAGACAGAAATAAAGCAGCAGACGTAAGAAAAAAGCTCCCACTTGAGTTATATTTGACCTGTTACAAAATTTGGGGATTTACAGAACCTTTAAGAAAGCCTGTCTTTTCTTTATCGGAGTGAAATATGCGAAATTCAAAGGAGCGAAAATTAATTACAGGCTAATGACAAACCTTATGGAAATGAATAGCTTGATCTAGTCACTCTAGAAGACGATCCATTAAATCCGTGGGTGATTAACGTTAAAGAAATCAGATTTTAGAAAAGAGAGCATTTCCTCATGTGAAATCCTTAGGATTAAACGGCGATGCATTGAGTACTGATTACGCATTGCCGACGTTTTTTGTGACCATTCTGGCATGAATAGCGGTAAACAGAAAGAAAAGCATAACAACACCACGAAGGCTACCTTTCTAAATTCCACAGACTTGGATTGAATCACGAGTATCTCTGCTTGGCTCTGCTTTCCGGTTGCCACGAGAAACGCAGATGCCTTCCAAAAGCCAAGCGCCATCTGCACTTTCCCTCCTTTCTACGATCACTTTCACTCATTGGCTTCGGTGAAATTTCCGGACTAAAGGTTCACTCAAGGGTGATTACAATGCTTCCCTGCGCTAGCGAAAGCTATAGCAAGAAGTAATCGAGGCAAAACAATTGAAGTGCGACATCCGAATGTTGAAACAACAGTCTTCGCTTTTTTACAGGAGTCTTAGTTTTAGCGAAAAAAATTAAATAATACAAATTATACTTTTCCACAAATATTTGTGGAAAAATCTTATACTTATTACTTAATTTATAATGGAATTCCACCAAACCTCGCTAGAGAAGATTAATTTTATTAGCGAAAATAATTACCTAAAATTTACCGGGGTTGATGGAAAGAACTTTTTCGCAAATACAATCGCGTTTTATACGTGCGGCTAAATATATAAAACTAAAAGTTTTCAGTGCTTCATTTTAATAGCTACTACTACATAGGTTCTCCTCAACCCTTTTCTCCATTCAAAATACTTCTCCAGATATGGGAAAGCCGCGGCCTCCCCAGGAAACCTGAAGCATTTCAATTATTTGGTTCTCAGCCTCTCTTAATGTGAGAAGAAAAATGGAATCAGCGTTTGCTTCATTTTGAAACAGCCCATTGAAGTGTGTCGCCCGTACTTAAATGACCCGACCAAGAACATCGGCAAAGAGCGGCCTATTACGCGGCCTGGTTGCCACCATGCAGTAGGTTCCATATTGCGGCCTTTTCAATGATAATAATGAAAAAATATCGGGAATGCTAATTGTGCGAATAAGAAATCACCGATAGGTTTCTGCCACAGTTCGAAAATTATTGCTCTCATTCCATCGATAGACATACGCTCGCACACCCAAATTGTGCACTGAATGTATCTATGCTAACGAATGAGAAAGTATGATCTCACATGATTCTGTCAGATGTATTGGAAATAATAATGGTAGAACCAAACGTTTCCTGCAGAAAAAACTCCGATAGGCAAATTGACACTACATTTGAAAGGAGAAATATTAAAATCACTCTTTCGTAAAAATCTCTTACTTTGATAATATTACGGACAATATCTTACTAAAATATTTACTAGGATATAAAATCAAAACACACGAAATGTATCGAGCGAATGTCTTAAGCTGAGCGATTCGTCAGCATAGAAATAAATGAAATCCCTGACAAATAAACCAACCGAATAGAAAAACTGAGCATTCCTCAGAGGAGATGGTTACTCAGTGCGAGTTCAATTTAACGGTACTCAAAGCCGCTGACAACTTCTTACCGCCGCTGACTGACGCTTAAAATCGGAATATTTGCAGTGGGACGCACCTTGCAAATTACGCAGGTAACATTTTGCACCTTATCGAGCAAGGACTGCGACTAGAGGCCTTGAGAAGTCTTTTAACTGACCAACCAGTCACTGGGTCATAACAAAAAGAAATACTCGATCACCATGGCCTCCTTGTCGATGGTCGCGCTCTTTAAAAGTAATCTAAAGAAATCCTTTTAAGGAAAAGGGACGATTGTAATTGAACGACAGGTGCTCGAACATTCCACCAGGAAAGTGTCACTTCTTCTTTTGCCTCTAGAGTTAGCGAAAGATCGTTAGTGATAAGAAAGGAATAACTCATTGAATTTCCTCGTGTAATGTTTGGTATTCGCGCACCTGTCGTTCGATTCTAACCTTTATTGTTGTACTTTTGTCTTTTTTTAAGCAATTTAGGATTCACATCGGTTATCTCATATCTGCGGCTTTTTATGTATTTTGTATCGTATAATTTTTACCTTCAAGGTTTTCTCATGGGGAATTGTTGAATTTTTATTCACGGTTCACGGTTTTGAACAACAAAGTAAAATTACGTTCACTAATCCACAAAAAATATATATATACACACACGCGTGTTTTGCTCAACAATTCTCCGTGATTCCACAAAGTGACGGTCTCCTCCGAGAATCTTATTCTAGGTTTTCATTGTTCTTATGAAATTTTGTCTTCTGATGTGAAAACTCGGCCACGCCATTGTACGTTTTTTCCTTTTATTGCAAAGGTTTATTTTTCAGGTAACAGAAAATAATTTTCTTTGAATATTTAGTTTAAAATTTAGCTACCACTATCTAGTGACTTGGTTGTTTTTATTCTCTCTGTAGTTTCTTCCTTTTCTCTTGTTACTGCTATTTTCCTATTTTCACCCTTTTAAAAGGACGAATGACGTAAGAGCAGACTTTCTAGTTTCTATTTCGAATTCTATTCTATTCTAACTAAAATTTAATTCGTTAGTAAGGGCGAGTTCGATCCTTGATTGATTGTGACGATTCTTTTACATCGCTCGTAAAAAGTAATATCGTAATGCTACATATATATTACCATACAATGATACGAGAAAATCTTTCATTATCTAAAACATTTGATATATTTTAGGGAACAGTCATCTAAGAAGTGAAAGTATGATTTGGTTATCCATTCGGGAAAACAAGTTCCAGGAGAATTTCTTTTTAGGAGTCATATGTGGCCGTTGCTTTCCGAAACAAATGCTCGCACTTAATAATAATTTTTTCCAATTTGTTTCCTAATTTCTCTCTGATACAGAGAAATAAAATTGTGATTTTCAACCAGGGGATTTGTAAGCAATTGCATTCGTTTTCCTTTGCAAATTCAGGTCGTGAAACTTTGAAAGTTGTCATCACGCCGTTTAAGTGCGGAGAGCTTATTATTCGGCCTTGTGATAAAAATGCTTCCTCTGCTAGACCTCAGCGGCAGCAAAGTAACACTTTGCACTATTTCCGTAAACAGAAATGCACAATCACCTTCTGAAGGAAACGCACAGCCATAATAAATTGAAAGATTTTTACAAAAAGTGGAATTGAAAAAATCACCAATTTAGATTTATCAACTCGTTATTAGTTCAACTTCCTTCGTGTCAGGGCCGGCATCGAGTATTTGCGCCCCGGGTAATTCATCCACACAGTAAATAACCCAAAAGGGCTTCAAAAGATCTTCACTAAGGTCCTAAAATCCTTGGACTGAGATAATGCGCCACCTCGGCGATCGCCCGGGCCTTTTCATCCCTCACTGTGTATTGAAGTTGCGGTGCGAAATTTGGACGTATATCGTTCGGCCTTTTCCTTTTCTTTCTTTAAACTGTTTGAGGCAATTAAGAATGTTAAGGTGCAGTTATTTTTAGCTTGTTATCCAAGGTTCTTTCCGAAAAGTGGAATTTCAGGGCAACGATCCTGGAATGTGTCTCCAGAGAGTGACCTACTGAAATATTGGATATAACATCCTCCTCGGACACGGTTGAACGGGTTACGTAACTCAATCTCCCTGCATCGGCTATTTCCTCTATCCATATTCAGTATATGCGCGTTTCAATACTATGGTAATTATACGTGACTAAGAAAGAGGTGGGATTCGCCCAATCGGTTCCTTATCAGCACAAGTGATGCACCTTACCTTACCTAATCTACCCTATTATATTCTCTGATGCTATTCGGAAAGAACGCCCAGAAGTAACTATATCTGTTTTAGGGATTATTTGATTGTAAGGCCTCTCGAAGATCGCGCTCACTGTTCATCGGAATAACAATATCCTTTGCTTCTCCTAAGAATTCTGGACCGATGAATTTTTCGAAAAGCTTTCGTTATTGGTTATATAGGAAATTTCATTGAAAATCGCAATTGAAAAGAGACAAAATATTGCAATTTTTATGCATTTAGGAAGCGATATAAGAAAAATTTCATTAATATTCGAAAAACATCGCATGATTCGTTAGTTACGCTGAAGCATCGAGCGTTAGCAGATAGGAAAGTTATTGGTCCTTTTTGTGAGTTTTGCCGGGTACATTTTTTATTGTTTCCATTTTATACAGATTCTATTTAATTATTTCAACGAGTCCTTTCATTAATCAATTCTTGGCATTTCAAAAATTAATAATTGGCCTGGAGTGAATTTTTTACTCGAATAGATTTCTAAATAACTTTTGGTTTTCTTCTGTTTTAATCACCGTGTTCTCTTCAATGGACACGCGAGTTATTCGAATACATTTATAAATACTGTTAAGGCAATGCTTTTATGAGCACGGCGAACAGCCTCCACATTTAGTGGCACGAACTGCCGCCAGAGGTCCTCATTGAGGCAGCCAACTCACAAAGCGTGGGAGACATGGGTTCGAGACCCAGTCTTGTCGCTATTTTTCACACTTGTCATTTATAAATATTTTTCTAGGAATAATTCTCAAAAGAATGCGTAAATCTGTATAATCTTTAACAACCGAAACATAGTCGATTCTTATCTAATTATGAGAACAAGGTAATCACGATAAAAGCTTCCGCAAACTTACGCAATGGTGACTGAGATGCCAGTCAAACCCACGTAAGCTTCATTTTCGAAACATTACTAAGTTATTTAAAAATTGGAACATGTAGGGGACAAAGTTGCGTTGGAATCGTTGGGTCGAATATTTCGTTAAACTGCACAAAGTTTACTGAAAATGGCTGAAGTGTACACAGAAAAGGACCTAAGGCTTGGCTAAACAATACGAGCTAAATGAATCTGATAATAACGTACAAGCAACTCAATTGCCTATTTCTTTGGCTTGACAAAAATTTGCCGAATAATCTGTGACCAAAAAAATGCAAAAATACATTTGGTGAGTAAAGGCAGAGTCATTCTACAGATTTCAAGTAGCACACCGCCGATTTCACCGTTTAAATTCCAAGGTCCCCGCTTTTTTTTTGGAAAAAGACCGATTGGGGATTCCAGAGGCTTCTGAGTGGTTATTCTAGGAAAGAGTCGGTGAAGGACGAGAGAGTATTATTTGGGTTATCAGTTAAACTACTTAAAACGCGGCCGCGCTTCTGTAGACGCTAAGAATGTCGACGAATGGAAAAATAAATCAAAGACACTGAAGAGAGACTCGGGCGACGGAGCGTAATACTTACAAGAAAACCTATCATATGGGCACCATTTTAATCATCGCATCTTGTTCGGTTGAGCCAACTGCGTCTTAAAATAATACTTCTAAAAATATTCGATGTCTGGTTCATCAATGTGATTTACATCGAGTCGAGAAATATTCGGAAGGCACTTCCTCTGGTAATTCTTCATGGTTTTACAATCTTAGTATAATAAAATGAGCCTTAAAAAAGGTGCAGAAAATTGGAAATAGGCCAATGACTCAAGATTTGTGAAATTTTCTCGTTTACAAATTTCATACTCCGTAAATGTAAATAAAAAGGTGACTCGTATAAACTTAACAAAAAGTTTAAATAGTCTAAAGAAATAGACAGAAAATTATTCTAAGAGGATTATTTTGAACAGTCACGTATATGTACATGTAGATGTATGTACCATACATATGCTGTGCTCATGCTTATTGCTCCAAACATTAAATGCAACCTCGTGAAAGAGACAATAAAACCAACTAATTAGAAGTGACTAGCTGATCCCGCGCAAATATTTGCGCGCATTGTGCATATAAAATCTGCGAAAACTTAAACAACACTTAATTTTATATATTTAGAAACGTATCTCCAAACAATAAATAATTTGATTGTGTCTGTTTTGAATTATCAAACATAATATACGATTCGTTTAATCACACCATTTTAATGCAATTAATAATCTTCAAGTTCATCACTATATGAATAGTTTTTTTATATCATCACGGCATTTTTTAATTTCGAAGACTACGAGTCTCAAGATTGTCAATGAGATAGTTGAGCTAAACATTAATTCGCGGTACAAAAATCTAAACACTGTTATAAAAAATCTTGAGCTAAAAGATTATCCCGGGTGATATTTGCTCACATAATATTTGAAAAGCCACATAAATTTAGGTTAACCTATGTTTAGCACGCTAAAATTCCATGTTTACCAAGATAATGGTCGAAAACGTTTCAATTCAAGGGGAATTAGGAAATATCACTTTTCTCGATGTTTCGCACATACTAATTATTTTTACATCCAAAACTCTTCTTTACGCTTAATTCTTAATATGCACTTTCTAACAACAATATCATAGATAATTCATACCATTTTCTATTTTAAACAATATTAATTAACTAAAATTTCAATGTCTGGTAAATTAGATGTTTGTATCCGGTGAAATATTTAGAAGTAATTAATTTTAAAGTAGAAGTAAAAATTTTAAGTACTCAACTTTACTTACAATTATTTACATCCCGCTTAGTCATTAACATTTCAAATATTGCCCAGAGCCAAAGCGACATTTCTGATTTACACAGTTCTTGATTGTAGCATTTGAACATTTATGTAAAAACGACAATAAATTATCATACAAATCACCATGATATCTTAATAAGGATACAATTATTGATAATAAGTTAATAGACTGATAAAGTATTTAATTATTTGAATTATATTCTGAAGTAGTCGTGATTTCAAAGTGTGACATTTACTTACGCTCGTTGGTTTTAGCTAATAATCCTTCAACGTTGAAATATTGATTTGAGGGATTTCGTATTATTCTTTCGTAAATTCGACAAAATCTTCTTTATTTTCGAAAACGTTTCAATTGCAATCAAAACCTTCCAAACGTTGAAAAACGTTCTAGTTCGTAGGGAATTAGCAAATATCACTGTTGTCGATGTTTCGCACATACTAATTACTTTTACATCTAAAGCTCATTTAAGAACAGAAAATTTAATTACAAATATTTACGATGCTATAACAAAGTTTTCTCTAATAATTCTTAATGCCCTCATTTTAACTTTCGGACAACAATATCGAAGGTCATGAAAACCATTATATATTTTAAGCAATATCAATTTACCTAGATTTCGATATCTAACGTTTAACGCGTTTTGATTAAATGAAAACATTTATAAGTAGCTTTGATTTAAAGTAGCTAATTATACTTACATTTATTTACATTCCGGTTGGTTAGAAGCATTCCAAATATTGCCCAGAGC
>KZ309512.1:140244-154605 GCA_000376725.2 Ladona fulva
TAATTAAGAAAAGGAAGAAGAATTGGCTCGGTCATTGTATGAGGAATGAGTGTTTAATGAAGACTGTAATGGAGGGCACGATAAAAGGGAAAAGAGGACGAGGAAGGAAGAGACATACAATGTTAGATATAATTAAGATTAAAGGGAAATATAGTGAAACCAAAAGATTAGCAGAAGACAGGGAAGTATGGAGGTTACCATGAGAGAACCTGCCAAAAGGCAGAAGAACCAATGATGATGATACAGGAAAGCACAAGTTCACAGGAAATTATTTGTAAATATTTACGTTGCTATAAATAACATTTGGTTGCTAGAGACGCTTAAAGATATTAAAGAGAAAACAACGTCATTCCCTCACCCTTTCTTTCTAAAGCTTGTTTATTCATCCGAGGCAACAATGACGGTTGCCGTAGCGAGTGCAGTAAAAAATAAGAAAATTTCAATTAAATTTCGAAATAAAAGTAAAATTATTCAAAAATTGGACCTTAAAACGTTTAAACACAAAGTTTAACGGAAATACGTTCAAAATTAGTTATTTTAATTAATGAAGAAAGAAAGCCTTTCACTCTCGAAAAGGAAAAATCGCATGTAATCTTACGGAAACACATTTTTAGCTCCGAGTTTCTCGCAATTTCGAAACGGAAGCTTTATTCTACGACAATAAAAATTGTATTCAATTTCCCTTCTTTTGGTACTTTTTTATTTCTTTTTTAATTTTTAATCTTTTCAGTATTTCTTTTTTAAGTTTTTAATCTTTTCAGTAACACATAAGAATGTTAATAATTTAAAATAAATACGTATAATTTCTAGTGCGTCCAACGTTTTGAATTTTTCGAAAAAAGAACTGAATTGGTAGGGAATTTCCGGGATCAGAAATCCCGGTTGTCCTCTTCTTTCTGGAAGTTCTTCCACCCAAAGGAGCTGAGGCAGAAGAGAACTTCTTTAAAAAGAGACATGTGCTAATCATAAGTCGGAGACATTGCTTCGCACAGTGTTGGTTCCATATTCGAATGGCTGTCTTCAGTGGCTATTCTTTGATAGTGAAAACCTTTGCCGTGATTTGTACAATCTATACTAAATTGGAAATTACAATCTTTACTGCTATTAAGGGATAACGAATTATAGAGAGATATTTGTTGGAATAAAATGATCATCGCGCCTAGAACGATATCTTCTAGCGCAAATGCAAAACAGATATGTGGCACAAATCCAATTTGTACGTAGAGTGGACGCAGAACTCCTTTCCGGACGATTGAAATAGATGGACCATTCCACAGGATTTTGTTTCAATAACACGAATCCTCCATAGATAATGAAAAAGTCAACTCTAATGCGCTTCCCTTTCCGAAGACCTTGAATCTGCCTGAATTATCAATTCCGCTCAATGACGAGTGTGTTGACGAAACCTCCTTGAAGATGGCGTCCTATTGGTGAGCAGAATGGCAAATACCCATGGATTGGCAGCCGCCTCTCGTACCGATGGGAAATGTCCCTCAAGATGAAACTGACAAATGTCGAGGCTGACCTCCGTTTTCTGAATGGGCTCGTGAAAGATTTAGGATTCCAATAAAGAGTTTGCGATTTCGAAAAACGCAACCATATTACGTGACTATATGGATACCCAAACAAGTTTTTCGTGTCAAAATTTGTTAATTATGTAAAAATCTATTCACTGTCATAATATATACCTAATTTCAATTCATAACTTTTTAATGTATTAATGTTAATGCTCAAGGGTTTTAATGGATGTAATTAATTGTCGAGAGAGGAAATGGGCGGGCCAAATATTGAGGCGATCGCTGAAGAATGTAATTGAGGGAATAATACAAGGGAAAAAGCAGAAAACAGAAGATGTTAAAGATAGAAGATAAAGGAGGTGAAGGAAATGGTAGAGAGTGGGGACATGAACCTATGAATAGGTGGAACACATGTCTTGAGAAGCATGTTAACAAAGCATGATTTAGGGAAGGAAATAAAGACAGTATGGTTATAATGTTAAATACCTTCAGTTAATTAATTATTTATAAAGAAGGAGCTGTTATTAGAATCCGATGAAGAAAATTATCGGAGTAAAGGAGTATAAAAAGTTAAGCAAAATGAAATCACCAACACTAATACATTGCGAGAAAGCAGTAAAAACTGTTTTTAAATTTAGCTTATTTTCCTACAGAATGAACAGAATTTAAGGCAATATCCCAGAAATGGAAGAGCCATCAATTCATTGCTGTGCGAGTAATGGAAAAGACAAGTGAATGACGACTACAGTCAGTGTTAAACCCTCAGCACAAAGTGGTGGAGTGGAATCAAGTTTTTTGTGAAATATTTGCAAAATCAAGTATTCTTCAAACAGCAGAAGTTACGCCTTTTCACACTACGCTTGTACAAAAATTTACAATTTCATGGATAATATGCCATGACGGTAGATCATCCAAATCAATAATTCAAATGTGCAATTAATTACATAATTCACTTAATTACCTTCGTTTTTATCGCATGAAGGCTTAGCCTCTTTCGCTGAATTCAATAGGAGAGAATTTTCGTCCAAAATCGTAAGAAGTGCCGTAGGAAATGAAATAATTCTATTTTAGATTCGAACTCATATGACTGAATCATTGCTTTCAATTCCCGAGAGTAGTAAGCAAGTGGATGCTGTTTTCCTCGATTTTAAGAATGCTTTCGATAGAGTTCCTCACAACAGATTAATTTACAAATTAAAATTGGCTGGAATTAATAAGGAAGTAATTGACTGGGTCAAAGATTTTCTCTGCGATAGGGAACAACAAGTAGTACTCGATGGTGTTACTTCAAACAGAGTCAAAGTTACCTCAGGCGTACCCCAGGGCAGCGTGATTGGGCCCCTTCTTTTCTTGATATACATAAACGACTTGAGCCACGAAATCGATAGTAAAGTGAGGATATTCGCGGACGATACAGTTATATATAGGAAAATATCAAGCGTGGAAGACCAGGAATCCCTAGCAAACGACTTAGTTCGTATTCAACGGTGGTGCGAAAAATGGCAACTCGACCTAAACACAAGCAAATGCTCCGTAGTAAATTTTTTCGAAAGAAAACAGTTGCGGCAGAATAAATCGTACAGTATTAGCGGAACAGTAATTAAAGTAGTGGACTCGGTAAAATATCTCGGAATCACTCTTACGAATAACATGAACTGGAGCACGCACATCCGTAACATTTGTGCTAAAGCAACTAGAAAACTCGGTTTCATTAGGCGTATTGTCGGTAAATGTGACGAAAAAGCTAGAGAACGATGTTATTTTGCGTTGGTTAGGCCTCATCTTGAATATGCATCAAGTATATGGGATCCGGCAGACGATACATGCATCCGTGAACTCGAGAAAGTACAACGGAAAGCGATACGTTTTGTTAAGAAGTGCTACGATAAAAAAGCAAGCGTTACCAAAATGCTGTCAGATGCAGGTTGGGAATCCTTAAAAGATAGGAGACTAGAAGCTAGATTGCGATTGCTTGATAAATTTAGGGAAAGTACATTTGCGGAAGATATAGTAGATATTATGAGACCCCCCTGCTACCTTGGACGATCCGACAATGAGCGCAAAATAAGAGAGATAGATGCTAGGACGAGTCGATTTAAGAATTCATTCTTTCCGCGAACTATACATGATAATAATAGGCTAAAAAAATAGTCCGAACGCCCGGTGTTTTCACCCCCTGCCACACGCCGTAAGGCGGCTTGCTGGGTATTTATGTAGATGTAGATGTAGATGAATTCGATAATTCGCGGAAAATAAATAAAATATCCCAAATTTACGAGGAATGTATGCAGTTGAAGTGTACCGATGGAAGCACTGATGAGGAATGTTAAGAGGCCCTTAGAGCTTTACATTATCTCTGTCTTAATGAAGCGTAAATTAATATATTCGTTAAAGTCAAATTTTAAATACGTGCATATATAACATATGAAATATTACATAAGCGTAACTTAATTAGTCAAATTTTAACCATATCTACATCTACATAAGTACCCTGCAAGCCGCCTCCCGGCGTGTGGCCAAGATTCTACCAAGAGTAGAATTACTTCTTTAATTTATTATTATCGCGTATCGTTCGCGGAAAAAAAGTCTCTAAAACGACTTAACCTCAAATCTATTTCTCGTATTTTACGCTCACTGTCGGATCGGGCAAAGTAGCAGAAGGGGGTCGCATAATACCAATTACGTCATCCGAAAATGTATTTCCTCTGAATTTATCTAACAATCGCAGCCTAGCTTCTAATCTCCTTTCTTTCAAGGATTCCCAACCTGCGTCTGTGAGCATTTGCGTTACACTTGCTTCTCTATCGTAGCACTTTTTAACAAAACGTATCGCCTCACGTTGCACTTTCTCGAGTTCGCTTCATCCGCTGGTCCCATATACTCGCCGCATATTCCAGATGGGGCCTAACTAACGTGAAATAGCATCGCTTTCTAACTTTTTTATCCCATCTACCTACAATACGCTTTATAAAACCGAGCTTTTCTGTTGCTTTACCGCATATTTTTCGTATGTGTATGCCCAATGTTTAAGTTATTTGTAAAGGTGATTAGTAATTAAGCGCCGACAAAAGAAATGGGTGGGTCAGATATTGAGAGGAGAGGGATTGCTGAAGAATGTAATAGAGGGTAGAATGCAAGGGAAAAGACAGAGGGGAAGGCAAAGGCAAAAAATGTTAGATGACATAAAGGGTTGGGTAAGTTACCAGGTAGCGAAAGAAAGGGCTATGAATAGGGAATATTAGGGCACATTGACCTACCGAAAGGTAGAACACTTATGTATGTAAGGGTGATTACAAGAAATTCTACTGAGTCGACTACATTTAAATTCGTTCCACTAATTTTGTACGGGTGGTTCTCACTCAATTGTTTCCTTTCCATTAATATTCGATAGAAGAAATTAAAGTCGAACCGTAGGCGAGAGAGGTATTTCGAGGCGGCTATATAAAAGGTTTTACGTAAAGTGCGAATAAAGATTCCAAAACAACAGTTTTTAGCGTTATAAGTACCGTTGCTTTTAGGCGATTAAATAATCTCACCGTATTTCCCGGTCCATAAAATACACTTTTTCCCGCGAAAATTCAATCTAAAATCGACCCGTGTGTGTCCGTAGGGGTAAGCATTTCTCTGACTTGAGGAATACAACAGTAAACAGCGCCTTGACTAGTTTTATGCTCTAATCGCTGAGGAATCCAGCAATACTGCGCTTTTGTTTCATTCTTCTATATTTGACGCTATTTTAAAAATCCCGTTCCTTTGTTTCACTTATTAGCAGCTTACGTGCCTGTATGTACATACGATTGGTCACTTGCGTCAACGGCTGTGCGTCTCTTGGGAGATAAAGCGCCGAAAACGGAAAGGAACGGAAATCTCGAACACGAGTCAGAAATCAATAAAACAAAGTAAGTCGGAGAATGTGGCTCCTAATGTAAATAGCTGATAAAATGAAAGTAATGCAGCTGGAAAGGGGGGGAAGCCGCCGTTTATCTACTCTAAAGAGGAACATGTCGACAACATATGGCTAACAGAAATATCATATAATTACAGTACCGAACAATTTCTAGAAATAGGGAATATAGTCTCTAGGAAAAGAAAACATAGGACCAGATGGAGACCCATGTCAACTGTAAAAGCCGCCAGATGGCAGGGAATTGTAAAGCGGCAAACCGACTTTCAAACTACGTGCACATTTGAGAGCCTTTTACCGGTAGTTTTTCCATTTTATTTTCACCTAAATTCATATTAACCATTCGGTTCGTCGACTAAGTGCTTGTCGCACTTTTAGAAGCTTTCAGATATCAATAATCTCACTTTAGTGCAAAAAGCGTCTCCCAGATCGGAACAGATCCCTTGGATTGACACGAACCTCTTCCACACAAATACTCCCGTCAAAGTGATTCAATTGTCTTTGGGAACACTTCCATTCTTAAATATCCATTAATTCGGCCCCAATTTAGTGGCATCTCTTCACGATGAAAGGGGAATTCAAATATCTTGTATCACAAGATTTGAAAAATACAACCTGGGTTACGACGCGGAGCGTAACTCGTACAAATTGTTTTTTTCCTCTTTCTTCACTTCCATTCTTACTTTACAATATAATTTAGTTGCCTAAGGGCATATTTCCACGGTCAATTTACATTTATCAAAGAAAATGTTAACACAATCACCATATCTTTTTAGTTTACTTCTAGATGAACGTTTTTGGTGTTACAGAGCAGCTCTCGGCATTTTACGCAGTTTTCGCTTACACCAGAAGTTGAAGATTGGCAGTAAAGAGTAAATATCTAACCAATTCCAGAGATGCCTATAAGTAATTTAAAATTTCCCAAGATGAAGTAAATAAACTCAAGAAAGATTCTACATCTACATAAATACCCTGCAGGTCGCCTTTCGGCGTATGGCAGGTGGTGTAAACACCAACGTACGAGTTATGTCTTTAGTTTATTGTTATCGCGTATCGTTCAATAAGAAAATGATTCCCTAAAACGACTTGTCCTCGCATCTATTCCTCTTATTTTACTCTCATTGTTTGATCGGCCGAAGAAGCAGAAGGGGGTCGCATAATACCAATTCCGCAAATGTACTTTCTCTGAATTTATCGAGTAATCGCAGCCTAATCTCCTTTCTTTCAAGGTTTCAAAACCTGCGACTGAGAGCATTTGCGAAACGCATGCTTTTCTTTCGTAACAGTTTTAACAAATCGTATTACCTTGCGCTGCACTTCCTCGAGTTCGCGGGTACACGTTTCATCCACTGGATACCTTATACTCGCCGCATATTCAAGTTAGAGCTTAACTAAGGTGAAATAACGTCGCTCTGTTTTAATCGCATCTACAATGCGCTTTATAAAACCGAGCTTTATATATGTTTTATCGCAGAAAATGACAGGTAGAATAAGAGCTTACATTCGCTTCTATAAATTAAACGTCAGCTGCTGCACGAAATATACTTCTAAAATTTGTCTCTCGGTTATACGTAACGCTATTTAGATGGATAAATCTCAACCATATTATATCACAAATACATACAAAGTGAGGGTCTAGAAACATGTTAGATATATCATAGGGAAAAGTCACTCCATCAACCATCCAAATTGCACTTGAATGCATCCTCAGGAGAGCCTTGAGAAACAAGAGAGTAAAGTGCTCCGCAAGAAAACAACAGACGAAATGAAGGAAACAAAAAGCGAGCGAAATGCGACGATGTTCAAATTTTAAATATAGCAGTTTATTAAGTTTTTTGTTGAAATCTTTGCACGCGATATTGTTTTTATTCTTATACATGAGTAAGTTTTCAAAAGATTGCAAAGGATTGGAGTTAAGTTTAATTCACTTAAGTTTAAACCATGGGTTCGTCATTAATTTGTTTCGTAGCACTCTAGTTACGGAACCTCGAATATTTTCACGGGCCATTTGTTTCCTGATTCGATAGCGATAGAGAGATTCTTGAAAATAGCGATAATATTGCGTCAAGATTAACTATAAGTATAATTTCGTAAGTTTACCATGTAATTTGATAAAAGCCTGATTTTTATGGTACCTCTGTTATGTCCTTCCTTTTTCCCAAGAAATGTTTGCATTTCTGCACCAACGTCATTTGGTGCAGTGATTGGCAGCTCGACTTGAATGTAAAGAAGTGCGTTGCTACGTCTTTTACTCGTTCTTCCAATATTAACCGCGCGCCGTATCATATTTCAGGACATCCTTCGGAGTTCGTGAGACATCACAAATACCTAGGAATTACGCTGAGTAGTAGTTTTGCCTCGAAAGAGCACATTCGAAACGTAGTAGGAAAGGTAAATAGGATGCGTAGGTTAGCCAATAGGATTCTGAGGGGATGTTCATCGAGAGCAAAGGAAATAGCCTACTTTTCCCTAATTCGACCTCTCCTCGAGTATTGCTGTGCAATTTGGGATCCTCACGAAGTAGGATTAGTCTCCGGTCTTGAGACGGCAGAGCGACTAGGTTTGTCAAGGGAGATTTTAGATTCGACAGCAGTGTTTCGGCAATCCCTCGGATGGACTTCGCTTAGGGATAGAAGACTTTGTTACCGACGTAAGCTTTCGATAAGTTTATCACCACAAATCACATCGACGAGATAGCTGATATTCCAGTTAGCAACGTGCGTGAGCTCCGAGAGAAAACGAAGAAGCGATTCAGGGAAGTGATTGGCAGGACGGATTGTTACTTCTGGTCCTTTTTCCGTCGTAGTATTAGAGAATCTAGTAGCAGTTAGGGCGTGAGAAGATGATCGGTGTTTTTAAACCCCCTGCCACGCTTGCAGGTTTTAAATGTAAAGGTATTCCTTACTCACTTCGTCTGGAATGTCGAAGCTATTTTTTTCAATGTTAATGGTCTCTGGTAAATGTACTGGAGGGAACAAACTACAGACATCAAATGAGACCATTAAATGAAATAAATGAGGTGAGAATTGTAGCAAAACTTATCCGATTTTGGAATTCAGCTGTAGATTCGGTCTTACTCACCTGCAATAGAGAAGAAATAAAGTGTCAGCATACAGAACGATTTAAAAAAGCGAAAGAGAAAAGTTAATTGCGACCTTGAATGTAGGTAAGCAATTTCCACATAAATTTGGCCAACGTATTCTTCCAGATAACTAAACCGTCACGAGAACAGTCTTCAATTAGAAAAATTATTCTTTCATTGGTATAAGATGAAGGATTTTCTATTCTTAATTGTCTTCTATGACCTCGATGTCCCTCAAAAGCAAGCCAGAGGCCGGACGACTCATCGTTTAAAGGGAAACTTCGAAAATATTCGATAGGAGTGATAACAGAACAAAGGGGAAAGATGATATTGAAAGGTTTTTTCATCAAGTAACTAAGAACTTTAATCTCAAACAATTTTCCAATTATTTAGCTAATGTACCCACTATTTTGCAATTTTTCGGCATGAATGCATTTTCTATAGCGTTCATTTATGACTATGACTATAAGACACCGGCTGATTATTTATCACGGATTATCGAATTTAGAGTTGCGATTGTTAGTTTAAACTCAATCCCAGTTTGGATTTCCTCAGCTATAGTAACCTTATGAGGAAAAGAGCCTACATCCTGCAAGCTAAGGAGTGATAAGTTTTCACTATGTCTATGTTTGTACCTTGCAAGCCGCCTTTCAGCCTGTGGCATGGGGGCACTTATCATATCCTAAGGATAGGATATTTACCCCCCAAAACTGTTTCCCAATCGATACTTACAAAGCTGTAAATTGTGAGCAATGCATTAAATAGGAAGGTACATTACCTTACCACAGATATACTGTGATACTTCGGGGACCCAACCTCAGGCCTTTTGTAACGAAACCTCGATAAAGAGAGACATAAGCGGAGTGAGCATGTGTTTTTAATGCGACGTTGTTTCAAAAGCCTATCTCTTAAATCTGTGCTCTTTTGCCTGATATATGTACGCAAAATGGAATTTTATTAACCTAAAGATAGCGCTATCTATGAAAACTCTAGGAATACACATAGATGAGTTTATTTCCTGGAAAGAACAGATTTACTATGTTGTAAAAAAGTTAAACAGAGCTTCAATATGTCATGCATTGCCCTAGTTACAAACCCGCACACAATACTACGGTTATAATATGTACCTGTATATTATGGTTATTTCTATTCGATTTTAAGATATGGCATCAAATTATTGGGAATGGCTTCAGGTTAGAGAAGAGTATTTAGATTACAGAAAATATGTGAAATTTTCGAAGTATAAAAACGTTTGCATAATTTAAGCTTTTGTAAAAACTGATTAAAAAAATGTTTATGTATTCTTGTGTTTATATGCTATCAGTGTTAGTAGCGATTGTTCGACATTGTCATCAATTCAAAACAGAAGGTTTCTGTTTGTAATGAATGTATTTCTGGCGACGCAATAAAATTATTATGAATATTTAATATCCCCCGGGGCCCTAAAACAGATAAATAGCAAGGAAACTGTCAAAATCCACATGGACCGCAAGTAAACATTCAGTTTACCAACGAAAGATTGAGCATCTCGGATGACTTATTCCAAGTTTCCCTATTAATAATAATTAAAGGGCATTTCGAGCGACCGAGAATCGAAAACAATGTCACTTTTGATTTGCAATGCTGGTATATATATTAAGGATCTTTCCTCGCCATACCCTGTGTGCAGTCACTGATGTATAAGTGGAGTGTCTAAATAAGTCCAGTGGTTCACTTCATAGTAATTCTTACGGAGAAAAGGAAGAGGCCCGGCTTAGAACCAATGGCCATATTACTTGATATTGTTGTCTGTTACCTTCTGTTACCTCCGCTTTTAACAATTCCTGTAGTTTCAAGCAGAATTCATTTCAGGAATTGCATCAAATTAAAAATGCGCAATGCCAACGAGTGGTCCGTCTCTAACGAAGAAAAAAATGACAAAAACTTACGTAAAAAAAAATCACATTTCAACCATCGCCAGTGTTGAGGCGAAATCTAATCTGAGAGCGCAATACTCCGCAGCGAACAAGTGCTTCGCAGATGTGCAATTTCCTTATACTAATGAACTTTAAGGGCTTTCTCGAACCTTTACAAGAGCAGGGAATTCTTTTCACCGACCTAGCGTCGAACCGAGGATCATTTTGGGAGAAGTCTTTGCAATATGCGTTATAGAATCACCTCCTCAAACTGCAGATTGAATTTCAATTCCGTATCTTTACGGGAAATGCCTCAAAATGTTTTTCGAAAAACCGTTCAATGCATCCCTACGGGAAAAATACCGTTCCGGGGTCCCTCTAGTCAATCCTAGGTGCCATGGATCGAATCCATGGCACCTAGGATTCATATCTCACTTTTCTCTAGTGATGCGCAGAAAAATCACCGCGACGCATCCAGTTTAGCCTCAAGGTTTGCATCTTACATATCATATATGTATCATCAGCGTTTATAAATAATAGATTGATGTTATAAGATAAAAGGGATGAGTGAACGTGTCGTATTGTAATGAAGAGTATTTTTATATTGTGCGTACTTACATTCTGTTCAGATCAAATTAATAGTTTTTGAGAAATAAAGTTTCAAAATCAGCACTCTGTTAGGCAAAGCGAAAAAACGGGCACTTTTTTGTTCGACCTATGATGAAAAAGAAGTGATTGCAACCAGGTCTAAACAAAAATGTTAACATTTCACGGCTGAATTCAGGGTGAAACATGCTTGAGTTTGGTGTAAGTTAGTTTTGTTATGGAAATGGATCCAAGAGGAGGAAACGAGCGGGTATTGAGGGATTCGTAGGCCAGTGGGTATTGATAACATGAATTACGAAAGGACTGAAGCAATGTCACCCCAAAGAAGGGACGATTTCATTTTCTTCGACTATTTATTGTGAATTAATGAGGAAGAATGGGAATTGTAATTCAGCCAGCCTGAGAAACGACCACATCAGGAGAAAACATACCAAGGCGGTGAAATGTCGACGGATAAGTGCGAATATAATTTTCGTTCGTCCGCAATTGGCTCGTTCTTGCAATCGAGGACTTTTCCAGACGAAAGGAAAAAAAAGAGGTTCTGCGATGATTTCCGGATCGGCACAAACGACCGGTTGAAACGAGGAATGAGCAAGTCCGGGAGCGTTCTACTTACGGAAAGAAAGGCACGCGCCCCGACCCCGATTATGTGGACGTGATTCTGTAATCAGTTACGACACTGAGAGCGCATTTTTCTACAGATTACGGCTTCTATTGGCGGAAAAGTCGCCAAAACGAGAACGAACTGCGCTTTTGAAGGAGTTTGCGTATTTGCTTCGGAAATCGACTGTGCGCAAAAATAAAGAGAAAATATTTCCGTATATTCAACCTCGTTTCCGCCACGCGGTTCATTTCCACGCACACAATTCTTCTGATTTGCTTCATTCTTTCGACGCCTTTCCAACATATAGTCAGACACAAGATTCTTCATACCGCGTCATACCCTCTTTAAGTATTGGGAGTACAGCTTTGAAAGAAAATCATCTTCTCTTAGGGGGTAACGACTGAAAAGTCGTAAGGCACCGGGCATCGAACCGTGTGATGTTATCCATTCGTGTTTTCCATCATCATCCACCAACATGTTCAACGAAAATACCAAAGATTCGTTCAGTGTTATTTAAATACGTTATCCTAACTTAGAATTACTATTAACGAAAATATAAATCTAAAAAAATATTTAACTTTGAAAAGAGATAACGATGGCATTCGTTTAAGACGCTCAATAACAATGGCGTTTGTTTAGGAAAGTTAGTTGGACAATCAGTACCAAGAAAAGTTACTGCAAATGTTTAATTTTGTTTGTACAGGAAAATTGCAAGAAATTCCCAAAAAGATGTACTTTTTCACAGTTTAATTACAGACGATGCAGTTTTGGCAATGGTCTTCAACTGCGATAGTTTGTAAACTCCTTCTACGGAAAATTATTGTAGACACTTCCTACTAACATCACATCGTGTGCTTCAGTTAGAATTCAAACCAGCTTTCTATTCGTAACGTATCAAACCTGCTTTGTAGCCACAGAGAGCATTTGTATCATGTGAAATCAGCGTTATGCAGCCAATAATGAGGTACATTTTCCTTCATTAGCAAAAAGCGTGAGGAGAAAAGGTTAACGCAGCATAAGGCACAGAACCCAAACAGTTTTCATTTTGAATTTTTTATAATCCAATTTTGCGCAAAATTAAACCAAAATATTTGCATCTACATCTACATAAGTACCCTGCAAGCCGCCTTCCGGCGTGTGGCAGGGGGTGAATTTGCACAACATACCTCACTTAACAATTGGTATACTTATAGTAATACTTTGTTATATTTATTGATCACATATTTAAAGAGTAAAACATCTTTTTCGTAAATATCACATTTTCCTTATTTTAAAAATAGGTTGTCTAATGTGAGGACCCCCTCAAAATTATTTACTAAATGGAAATCAAAAAAATGGAAAATTGGTGGAATTTGCGTAATTTAAAAAAGATAGCAAGTTTAACAGTATAGAGAATAGCATAGTCAATGTATTCGACAAAAGTCACTTATGTAAAGAACGTTGTCCGCCATTGTACTGCCATTCTCCGCTCGAGTGAGCCCAACACAAAATGCTTCCACGGTAAATCATAATTAACTGTTTCCTCCTCAAGTTGTTCGTAAAAATTGTTGGCATACGGACTTCTGTTTGAGATGCCTGTAAAGTGTTACTACATTTTTCTTTAGCCAGCCTTTGAAGTGTTGCCATAGTAACGCTGTAGGTTTTACTGGCTTTTTTCAAGCCCATCTTCTTTTTGCGGACAGCATCAACCGGCCTTGCCTGCAGAGGACCACGATATTATAGCATTGGTTTTCGCCATTTGCAACAGATTGCCCAAGACGTAATTTGTTTCGTCAAAATCAAAGCTGGAATTTAACAACTCAACCGATAGAGAGGCCAAATTAGGTTATATTCCAAATGCCGACAACATTTTAACAAGTCAAGTAAAATCAATTATACTACATCGATATCTTGCATTGGTGTCTTCAAAGTGATTTTATGATTAAAGAACTTACCGATGAAGTCCGGCAACTGAAAATATTCACGTGAAAAAACTTTGCCGGTCACTGTTTTCATTAATGGCAGTAGGGAAAAATGTCCAGCGCAGGAAAATACCCGCAAAAGGGCGGGAGTGAAAAACTTGCGAAAGCTACAGATAGTGATAACTAAATTTTAAGTAAATATTCAAAGGAAATTATTTTCTGTAACCTCAAAAGAAAACATTAAGAATTCATTAAAACAGAAATAACTGGTTTCTGGACAGGTATTCTAACCAGTGAGACATGGTGGTTCAGTGGTTAGAATAAATATAAAACTCTTTCTTTAACCTAAAAACTATACAATTTTACTGAGAATTTATTAGCACAGGCCCTCATAAAGATCATGCCCTCAAATACCGCCATATTATAAATCCGCCCAAAGTGACGATTCACCAATGCACTACGATACTTATTCGAAAGCAAAATTACATAGATTCTTATCGCAGATTTAGGTCTATTCATCGTTGCTTCAGTGGTCAGTATCGACCTCCGAAACTTCTTATCGGCTATTTAATCATCGTATCAAATATAATTTCACAAGTGTCCGTCCGTCCGTCCTCACGGACGGACGGACGTATCTCTAAATCTAACCTCAGAAAATTTCTACCAGACTCTCGGCAAGGACCATGACAAGGAAGATCACTATTATAAAATCATCATGGGCGATTTCAACGCTCGTGTAGGTCAGCAGGAAGCAGATGATGCTGTCACAGGAAAACATGGACTAGGACAGAGAAATGAACGAGGTCACCGCCTGGTAGATTTTGCAGAGTGCACCAATATGTACATAACAAA
>KZ309512.1:171054-183138 GCA_000376725.2 Ladona fulva
CAAGAAATGGAAAAATAATGTGGAGAAAATAGAAAGTGTATCTGACAGAATATGTAAGCTAATCCTAAGGATAAACAAGCGTTACTCTGTTCAGATTATCCAAGTTTATGCACCAACAGCAGCAAGCAGAGAAGAGGAAATTGAAAGTTTCTACCAGACTCTCGGCAAGGAACATGACAAGGATGATCACTATTATAAAATCATCATGGGCGACTTTAACGCTCGTGTAGGACAGCAGGAAGCAGATGATGCTGTCACAGGAAAACATGGACTAGGACAGAGAAATGAACGAGGTCACCGCCTGGTAGAGTTTGCAGAGTGCACCAATATGTACATAACAAACACATATTGCAAGAAGAATCCTACAAGAAAGTGGACTTGGAGAGGCCCTAATGGAGTAAAAAACGAAATAGACTACATAATGGTTAACAAACTCTACCCAGTTACTAATTGTGAGGTACTAAACAACTTCAACACCGGCAGTGACCATAGGATAGTTAGATGCAGAATGAAGATTGACGTCATAATGGAGAGAAAGAAGTTGGTCTGAAGCAGGAAACAGGAGGTAAGTCTTACAAAATTAGAAGAAAAAAGGAAAGAGTTCCAGGTGGAACTTAGAAATAGGTTTTCAGCACTCCAAGAAGAAGAACTGGAAGCCAAAGTCATGGAAGTCGTGAAAGCAGCGGCAGAAGAAGTAGCAAGTAAACCAAAGAGACCAAAGGATAAGAAGTTCAGCGACAGAACCAGGAAGATGATAAACAGCGAAAGCAACTGAAGCACTCAGACTTGCCAAAGGAAAATATCGAATATGTCGAGCTATGCAAGTCTATCAGAGTGGCGATGAAGGAAGATTGTAAGGAATTTTAACGAAAGAATTTACAAGNTATATATATATACACACACATTTTTAAAGTAAATTAAGTTTCGCCTCTCTTGGCGGGGGCGTGTACTAGTTTTCCTATAAAATACGAGAATAAGGGGAGCAACCTCATTCGCTAGTGTTTGAATAACTGGCGATGGAATACCTTCTGGCCCCGGCGCCTTTTTCTTTCCAACCTGCTGTAATAACATTGTTATCCCATCCACTGACAGCTCGATTGGTCTCATCTCTGAATCAACACACACAGAAAATTCGTTAGTGCATCCATCATCTAAAGTAAAGCACTCCTGATAGTGTCGATATAATACTCGTAGATTGGCTTTGTCTACCGAATCATTAACCTTAACTCCCTCGCCTTTAACGAGGCTTGGTACTGAATACTGACTACGAAATTCACGGACTTGTGACCAAAATATCTTCTGGTCACCTCCTAACGACTCTAAAAGGGTTTTAGATCTATATTCCTAAAATTCATTCTGAGCTTCATCCTTAACCATCCTCCGAACCTCCATATATTTTCCACGCACGAAATCGGAGTTAACCCCTCAAGCTCAAGATTATCTCAAGCTTCTTTTCCGCTAGTGTGAAGTCCTCTGCTTCCTATGCAATGCCCGCAACTTCGGTTTCATCTAACGTGTTTCTTTGCTCACCTACACCGTTTTTAATCAGGACGTATCCAATTAAACCATCCTTTAGTATTCGGAGGAACTCGATCCAGCCAACCTCAACAGTATTACTACTCAAAAAGCAGCAGAAATCCTCCCTGCTCTCATTGATATAGGCTTAAGGGATCTAACCATTTGCACTTAAGCCACTGCAGCTGTAACATCGTGAACTGAAATACCCTCAATTATATTCAGACTATCTATCAAGTGTGAATGCGAAGTGGCTAACAAATGAAGAATGCTACCTCGGCCCTCACGAATCGCCCGAGTTGCTTTCATATTAAACTGATCAAGAGCGTGGAACGAGAAAGTATCTATCAATGTCTGCTATATATTCTTCTCTATACCGGCACACGATCTCGATAAATTCACCCAACCAATATGAGAAAGGTATGCTTCATTTAGCACACATCCCAACTTCCAAATAAGTCCATTCTTCCTTGGGATTTTTCCTGGGTGCGCACCATCTTGCGCAAAATCACCCTTACCCGTTTTCCTGTGTTCCAAAGAAGTATTTTAATCTCATTCATAGTTTTACGTTATAAATGTTACATTTAGCCGAAGTCATTCCTCAAAACTTACGAAAATCCATTTAGAATACGTGTAGTTCACCAATAATAACAGATCCATTACAATTATATTAGTGGAATTTTATAATTACTGAAGGCTGGCTTACTCATGAAGAAGAGTAATTTGAAGCAAACATTTGAATTTATGCCTCGGATCGGTGTATGCACGGCAGTACGTTTCATATGTTGACTATTAACAAGAATAACTGGATAGTCAACAGTTTTGGAGATTAATAAACGTGTGAGTATCTTTGAAGATGCAGGTGTACGGGTTTACGTAGACTTCGGGAATACGGGTTTTTGTTTTACTATCTTTTAATTATCAGCAAATCTGTGCAGGTTTTTCACACTTCTTTGTGGACGTTTTCCTGCAATAGATACTTTTTTCCTAAATTTGATATTTTAAACCAAAAATAACGTTTTCCCACTCCTATTAATTTAAATTGCCTTTTATTATTGTTTATTGATTAGATCTAATTTACAATGACGATAGGTTAAATGGAAGGGGAGACATGGAATTCTAAATTTCACCCAAAATAAAGACGTTATATATTATAAGGAGTAGGAAGGAACACTAAGTAATTGAAGATATTTTTTAGTTTACTAGTTTCGTCAACATGCAGACATCGGGAACTTGGGAAGGTGTGGGAGGCACAAATGCTCACTCTGTTTTGACGAGCAGATTTCATCTTAAGATGAGAATGAACTCCGCGACGAAAGGAAGAGAGTAGTGACGAACATCCGGCGCGTCCTTGGGAATACCTCCGGAAGATGGAGTTCGAATAGAGCAGAAAGAAGGGTTTGATGACCCCGGACTTGGAGATTCGCTGCGGGATTATCATCGCTCGTCGAAGACGATTAGCGAGGGTTTTAAAACAAGTTGGCGAATGGCCACTCGAATCTCGATATTCGAACCTGGTTACGGTAGAACCAAAGATATTTCTCTCGCAGAAGAAATTTACCGGAGAAAATTAAATAGATGTCAATGATTATGACGAGAGAGCGTTTCCAAATGGAATAGGCTAATTGGCGTCACAAATAAGGCAACAGTTGCGATGGTAGTCCTAAAGGAAGAGGAGGTATCGGACACCATTTCCTCCCCTTCAAGTGTTTTCAAGAAGTGAAAATGTGGGCGAAAGTTACGGATAGAGGCGTTAAAATCCCAAATGTCTTAAACTATACCTTGGGAGGTAACACAGATATTCGCTAAAATCTATAAATAGAGCCATTAATATAATTTAGGCTTAAAAGATCTTAAATGCTCCAAAATAACTATTACTTTCATTTCTACTCAAATCAAGTACATTATTTTAAAATTTTAGTCTACCATTGCGGGTGACAAAGCTTTCATTTCCTGTTTTCCGCATTAGCTTCCATAAATAAGTACGTACTTGGCAGGTGTCGGAGAATGTTATTGAAGTATTAATAGCTCATCAACAACCTTTGGTTTAATACATATTATATTCAGGCACGCGCCCAGGGGGATGGCTTAAGCCGCCCCACCCAAAGTTTCCACGAATATTTCGTTCGGAACCAAATTTTCAATGGTCTCATAAAGAAATAATTTTTCACTTAAAATATATTTTTATTGGCAATGCTTTCTTATGATAAGATTAGATTATTTCTTATTGCGTCGCAAATCGGAAGGAGAGTTCAACAGATTAATTGTTGCAATCCTCAAGTTCAGCCCCCCCAAGCGGAAATTCTGGGTGCGCCCCTGATTATATTCATGTTTCTAATGAGCATAGCCTTTTATACAGAATTAATTACACCCACAATCTACTTCTACATTAATTATCGATCATTCGGATGGATCTTTAATAAATTATGATAAGCCGCACTTAATGGGCTTACTAACGGGACAGTGAGTTGTTGGAAACATTTAATGATTCCTAAACTAACCAGATTCATCCGGAAAGGGTTAGTTCGCGAAGTTTCCGAAAAATTCCGTAAAACTAAATTAGCACACATGGCAACGGAGCCTCCAAATGAGCTCCGTTTTCTAAAGAGAAATGTACAGGATTGTGGCATATTCTGTCTTTAGTTAAACAACAGAACCTATTGGTACTGGACGTAGAGTTTGCATCGCATCGCATCAGTCGAAAGACGACTACAGAACCCCAAAATGTACACGTCAACGAAAAAGAAAGCAAAGGAATCGAATCCCCCATACTACTCCCTGTCAAGATAAGTACGTCATTAGCTTCTCTTAGTCGTCCCTATCATTGCAGTCACCTTCCGCTTCATCTTTTCCGTTTATTTCTCGTTATCTCATTCACCAGCTTCAAGCGCCTTTCTCCCGCTCATCATCCTGAAGTGCTTTTTTGTAGATCTTCTACCATCCATCCTATTCTTTACTCTCGTTCCATCCGTCGCAAAACGTTACATTCATATTGGTCACGAAGTCCTTCGAAAAGGAATGGCTATAATATGCATTTAATTGCGGTATCTTTAACTTGGACGAAACGACGTAACGAATTTCTGGGAGCCTTAACATCCAACTGCATGTGCTATAGACTTGGTTTAATTTTCGGAACACTGGCATCTAATAGGAGGCATTGAGAAGGTACCTCTTAGAAAAGAACAAAAGCTAGAGAAATCGCCGCCCAATGCATTCGAGGAAAAAGTGATGGATCGGCGAGTGCGAAAGATGGAAAGTTAATCGAGTTTTCTCCCAAAGAATGGCAGACATTAGCACCCAAGAGAAAGTACCTTCGAAAGAACAATCAGCGGAAATTAGGCGCTTCAGTGATTATGAAGCCACCCAATTTGGGAGAGGCACACCCCACCAATATCACTCTTGCGTGTCAATATGATTAGAATAAAGAATCCCAACCAGTTCTATAATATAATCTACGTCATGAGGCAATAATTTTAAGTTATTCGAGACAGATGAGGTCGTATAGCACCTATGGTCCTTATCCGGGAATCAAACCCGGGACAGCTTTCACCAAAAACATTCTATTCGGCTATTCGGGTTAGATCGTCATGAAGTAACTCATTCCGGACGTCAAACTGCGTCTGCATAATTGTACATTTTTAATATCGACAGTTATTTCCATAAATGAGAGTAAAACGTTTCAAAGATCAAGTAATGGAGAAACTGTTTATAGTGGATAAAAGAACCTCAAAAGAAATCAGAGAAACTATTGTTTGAGCGGGTTGACTGGGCAAATCACGGGCTAAATCATACATTGAAAATCTTAAACTTACCTCTGGCGGATTTCGAATGTGGTTCTAAAATTTAAAAAGACGAGTTTATTTACGTTACAATATCCAGCAGCCAAATCGCGATACTGTCTGCTGTTTCATTTTTCACCAAGTGATCTCTCTCTCTCTCTCTTGGTATCCAGCGATGAGACATTGTAGTAGTACTGTTAAAAGTGCTTCGACAGCTAAGGTCATTTCGCACGTAGGCCCACACCGGGAAGATGGAACATTCCTGCGTGACGCCACAAATGAATCGCCTTTTCAATAGGCAACTTTCTTGGTTCCCTTCGTCGCAGAATCCGACCAACGAGCTGATCTTTTCTTTGCCGATTTAAATCATAAGCACTTCCTGAGAGTTTCTGAGTGAGTCCACAATGGAAAGGGGAAATCATTGGCTCAGATTCCAGCATCTCTTTAAAGCGACCTCATCTCCAACAATTTGATTCGCTTAACGCTGTTTAACAACCGAGTGCCTTGCGTAATGTATTTTAAACCTTCAGAAGTTTCCTAATTAATTAGATTCCGAACGGAAAATACCCTGACTAGAACTTGCCTTCTCATAACGGAAACTAGGGTAAGAATGGATTAAAAGTGAACGGTAAACTCTGCACAAGCAACCAATTTTCAGACGATTTGCTCTTTCAGCAAACAGTGGCAATGACCTACAGGAAGCAGTTCATGAAATGAATCAAATCTTTAAAAATAAGTAGGACATGAAAATTAATAGGAACAAAGAAATAATGAAATGCACAGTACATGGACAAGAGAAAGCAGAGATAATTCACGACTTTGAAATATCTCGGTAGGTGTATAATATCTAATGGATGTGAAAAGTAAAACAAGAAGTCTCTCTTGACATCCAAAACTATCTCACTGTAAACTCGTAAGGAATTTATTAAAGGCTATGTATGGATTATGTACAGCTCAGAAACATTGACTTTAAGAAAAGCAGAAATATAAGCATTTGAAATGTGGAGCTGGAGAAGAGTATTAAAAATACATGGACAGAGACCAACCTCGAGGTTCTGGAAATAACTGGAGAAAAAGGAACACTGATAAATTCAATCTCAAAAAGAAGAAACAGATGGATTGGACACCTCTTAAGGCATTCACTACCTTGATGGAAGGAAGCACGAGCCGGAAGACGTGGATGAAATGATAGCAGGGGGGAGATACATTTAAATAATCTCCCAATCTTTATTGCGAGAAAATGAAAAGCTAACTATCTCCGTTTCTGATGTACTTCGAAGAAAAGAAGACTTACCATAATTTTTCCACAAATGTCTTCTCGAAAATCGTCAAACTCTCTCTCCCTATTTTTTGGTAACAGAATTAAACCATTAAATTATACGTACATTTATTTCGTATGGAGAAAATAATCGCAATCTTAGTACTTCTACAGACATCTTTCGTTCAGAATAAAACTAATGAAAGAAACAAAGCAATATAAAAGGGTGAAGTGTAAAGGAAAGAGCCTGTTTTACGAAAATTTTAACTTCCAAATGTCGTCTTCGTGTTTAAATTCAACTTCAATGAGTTGACAATTCAAAGCGAAGTTAATAACAAAATTATGAAAAGTAAATAATTTTTAATAATCCCTAAATTGCTTTTCTCTTTCTCCCAAAATAAATGCGACGAGTAAGTCACAAAAATCATGCGAGAGATGAATTGAAATGCAAAAGTAGTAATTTTAAAGTTGCTTCGCCAGTTATGGTCGTTTCGCCATCGGCAATCGAACCGCTTCCATCGCACGCGTTATCCAAGAGCTATCCGGAAGCTTAAATTGAATTTACTGAATTATTTGTGGTCAACTCTTTCATTTCACAACTTCCATTCGTCGCTATTTACCTTCTTTACGATATATTTCCGGACATAAAACACCATCCTGTAGCAAACACGCTCTCGATTTATCGAATTCTACAGCTAGCGTACTTATACTAAACGTATATTTTCTTGTTCGATGCCATTCGTGTTTGGTTGAGATACGGAGCAATTTCACCTCCTCAAGGATGAAGCGGTACGCTTCGTTGGTGCTCTGCCATTCTCTTTGCCAGAGGAAGCGAAGATTTCTCCAGAATGACATAATTCCGGACACGTACAGCGAAGGGTCCTCCGCAGAAGAGGATGCGAGTCTTCCGGTCGAAGCAGTGAAAGCGTCGAATCGGAAACTGCAATTGGTGTCGTAAGCGAAGATGGATCCTAACATTGCCAAGAGGATCATGCAAAGTGTATCACTTAGTCATCTTCTAAAGGTTATGCCTTGTTTCTGCAGCCATCAGTATTGCAATTTTCTTCTATTCAGCGTAAGTTTTCAATCCCATCCTACTTCCCACATCATCAAGGAACCTCTTTCTTGGCCATCCTCTACCTCTCTTGCCAAGCAACTTTCCCTCCGTTATATTTTCCAAAAATCTTTTTTTGATTTTTTTGATTGTCTTAGAACATGACCAATGAATTTAATCTTCCTTTGTTCCATTTCTTTCATCAGTCTTCTTTCTTCTTTAATTTCCCTCAGCACCTCTTTATTGCTCTTCCTATCAGCCCATCTTGTTTTTATCTTCCTCCTGCAAATCCACATTTCCATAGCTTCCAACCGCAACTTTTCCGTCTTCCCCAATGTCCATCTTTCACAACAGTGTGCTCCAAACAAACGTTTTTGCAAAAGATTTTCTTATTTATATTTTAATATGGGTATTGCCTAGAATATGTTTTTATTCTCATTTGCCCTCTTTGCCAAGGCTATCCTCCTTTTCACTGCAGAGGTGCATCTGTTATCTCGTGAAATTCTGCTCCCAAGGTAGCAAAACTCTTTGACCTGATTTATTGTCGGTTCCCCTGTCATTATATTTATATTGGGTTCGTTTTCATGTCTAGACACTATCACGGCTTTGGTTTTCTTCACGTTTGTATTCATCCTCTAGTCTTCAAAATCATGACACAATCTCTATAGGCTACTTATTCTAACAGCGGCGATTCAATCTTGTTAATTGCTTGCTCCATGGTGACAACAATGAGATCTCAGAGACAAATTGTACAAAAGTAAACAAACCGAAAATCGTATGTACATCTCAAATAAATAAAAATCCGTCGAATAGTGATTTTTAACTCACTCATAGTATCCTAAAGAACGAATCACCTTGGTGCATACAGTTGGTAGATCGATTTAAACGCCAAGAAGTGCGCTGCTATGTCCTACTAGTGTTCCACTAACGTTATTAGCGAACGATACCAAATTTTATCAATTAGTAAGGGGGCTAAATTGGTTTGTTCGAATGTTCCTTCAACTTGAAGATTCTGCGCTCTTTACGCGCGCTTAGTGAGGCCCTTTTGAGGAAAAACAAGGGCACAAAGACCTCAGAGGATTATGCCACACGCCGGAAGGCGGCTTGCAGGGTACTTATGTAGATGTACCTGCGGCGTTGATGCAATCAACCGTCCCAGTCTGACTTTCGGGGGCTTCTTAGCTAGATCAATCTTATATTTGAAGATAATAGAATGGGTGAATGTGTGAAAATAGCACAGTGCTCCTAGGTCTCAAGGTCTTTCTCCCTTTTTCAAATAAATTCGTGGAAAATAAATCCCTAAGTTGTAGTTAATTAAGGTATGACTTGTGAAAACTCATACCACGAGCTTTATAATGAGACCAAGTTCGCATTTTGCGTCCAATCATTGCGGAGGAAAAGTTGTGTAACAAAATCGATAACAACTTCCTATCGTCTCATGGAAATAATCGGAAACTTATTATCTGAGACAAGAATAATTAGTTGTGTTTTGTGTTCAAGTTTCATTTGGATCAAATCAACAGTATTTGAGAGATAACATTTCAATATGTCCGTTGAAGAGTACAAAAAAGGCCACTTTTTGTTTCTCTGATAAGATACCAACTTCAAAACAATAATTTTTGCGTGATATGGTTGAACGCAGGACGAAAAACTCTACGATATGGTGTAGCCCGTTTCCCTTTGGGAAATCGGATTCTTTAGTCTTCATTTAACTCTAAAATTTAGTATCCGACAGTAGATATACTAAGCGACGAAGTTGTTTTATTTTTTCGAACAGCGTCGATGTAGCGAATAAACTGCTGAAAGAAGTATCGAAAGGTAGGGATGCGCCCTTCTAAAGGAAAAAGGCTTTTACTGCCCATCTCTTAAACAATTTCATTAATGAAAGTAATGCAAACATGTAATAAATCAATCGCTCTATCGGAATGATAAAATGTGCAGCCTAGAAGGCACTGCAATATCTGAGCAACATAATCGAGAACTATTTGAAAATTCCGCAGGTGCAGTTTAAATAAAAGGAAGCATTTAGTTAAACATTTTACCGACGGTTGGTTTGTTAAATCGCGCAATATCATTCAATTTAGGATTGTAAGTAGTCATTTTTAGGTAGAATATCATAAAGAAAGATTATCAGTCTCCACAACGCACTGCGCTGCTTAAACATTCATAAAAGCACAGTAATTATCACAAAAACCAATGATAAGGACGATATCACGCTCCAAGATCAGGAAGAGGTATCAAGTTAGAATTTATCAGCGCATCCAATTATGCTAGAAGTTCTATGATAAGGATTCCTCACATTTTATAAAACGCTGAGTCATTTGGCAAAGGTGCTATTGTGTTATTAGTACTAACCGGTTTCTTAATGTTTCTTCACAATTAATCCCTAAAGTAAAATTATTGCCTACCGATTCAGTATCTCCGTTCGTTGTTTAAGCCGTTAATTCTCCAAAACGAAGTTTATCTTCTTCATTGCCATTGTGTCCATTCATCGACGATAAATTCGCGACTGTTATCTTCCTTTTTATTGTTCGAAGAATTTCTCCGAATTCCGCAACTTATGATTGACAGCAGATGAATATACGACCATCTCAGTATAGTATTGTGAAACGTACTTCGACAGCTGAGATCATTTCGCACATACTGCCTACCACCGGAAATCGAACCCGGGACAGCTTTCACCAAAGGCGAACGCACTGCCCACTTGGCTATCCGGGTTTCAAAGACCATCTTTTATCGAATAACGTGAGATAGGGAATTTGCGGCCGTAAACAATTGAAGTCTCTTCGAAATTTGATATTATGAGGTTAGGTGGATATTTTAATGGTCTTTATGATGTCAGTTGGTATCCTTCGATTACATAACAATTTCATCATCTTTTAGCTGGACTTTGTCGAATGCTTCCCATAAGTCAACAAAGCAAAGGTATACTGGCCTATTGTATTCAATCGATTTCCTGTCTCCGAACAAATACCGCATCCGCGCATGGTCTCCCGCATCTAAATCCTTGCTGTTCTTCAGCTAATGTTGCGAGACAATTGATATTTCGAAAAAGGAGGCAAAGGCTTGGATCTAAAAAGCGACAGTGAGACCAATGCTGACATTCGTGGGGGAGACCTTTTATAGCCAAAAGGTTCATCGAAGCAACTGAAATGTAAGTATTACGATAAATTTAAGGGAAATATCTATTCTAGGAAAATATCTAGAGGAAAATGGAATGAGCACATTAACAGAATGAAAGAATCGTCAGAACTGCAAGAAGGGAAATCCCAATAGAGGCGTGGGCCGACCAAGGAAAAGATGGGAGAATAACATGGATGGTTGATGAAATAGGCAACATGCTGAAAAAACATGGAAGAAAAGCCAATTTTTCCTAATCTCACCTTAATAAAGAGTTGATTGACTCATTGTCCCGTTTCTCAGAAGAATAGATTCATTAGAGTTGTAAATAATAGAATTTCTTAAAAATCAGCATCTATTTAAGTTTTTAAGCTGATCAGTTGGATTAAGAACTTGAATAGGAAGGAACATTGAAATATAGAGGATTAGAGGATCTCCGGATCTACTTCAAACGTACTATTCTGTGACTTCTGACACATTTACTGAAAGACTCTGGTAAATATATTATCAGCCCACATTGTCAACTCAAATAATTCTCCGATAAGAGAGCAATGCGGGCTCCCTCTCAACATTTGCGTCGCATTTCCTTGAGGAGGAAAGAATTCTTGCTCGGCCATCATAAGCTGCTAAATGAATTTATCTCGACGAAATTTAGTACCAAAATAATGAAGACAACAGAAAAGGAAAAAGGTTCGATAGCTTCATTACTGGTAAACACAATCAAACGAAGAACAGAGTGAAAAACAAAATTGCCGATTCTCGAAGCATTTGCACCCGTGATCATTGTTGTGTCTCGACTTGGAGAAAATACTTCAGGACAGGTGATGATGAAGTTCGAAATAATGAAAGATGGCATTTGGTTGTACTCTAACAGTATAGCCAAATCTTTCATTTTCATTTGCGAGTGAAGAAGGCATTACGAAGTTCTCGAAGCTTTCCCTACAACCGCGCGCCCAAAGTAGTACTCGAGGGAACTATTTGACAAGGGGAACTCAACGGCAATGTCTCAATGTAATGTCTTAATATTTTATTATTAACAAATGTAGATTGTATACTTTAGTAAAAAACACTCGCCAATTATAACAGCAATGGTTGGCACAATAAAATACACAATCCCAACAGTTTTTACTGAGGTTTGCTCCCCATTATGAGAAAATATTTAATATTTATCGAACAAGGCATTCGTGCCATAAAAGGTTCGTCTCCCCCAGACTAAAAGATAATAGTAGGACATATTTAATGGAAGTAGTAGAGAGAATTTATCAACCACAGAAGCAATCACTGCAATTTATCGCAATGTTATTGTTCAACCCATCGATACGCGCGCGCGCGTATGTGTGTCTCCATATATATATATA
>KZ309512.1:215295-252253 GCA_000376725.2 Ladona fulva
GCATTGCTCATTATGATAATAGGGTATATATATATATACTATATATACGAAAGCACAGTATACACCTGTTTCCCTTTTCAATTCACTCGATTTGACATGGCTGCACTTCCTGGAAGATCGAAAAAAATTATATTCGTGTTAATATTCTTCAAATTTTCACATTTCAAAATTCACTTTCTCTAATCGACATTCTTTGGGAAAGTTGATTTTAATCTGCAATGGTCGAATTAGTACGCAGGTTTTATTTCGACCATTTCAGGGTAGACATAGGGCAGATACTCAGAGTACGACAAGGATCAATATTTACATCTCGGTAATGATAGAGGATGCTGTAGTTACCAGTGGCAGAGAAAAATGGGGTTTAGTCCCAAATGAACTTAGAATACCCCTCAGAAAGCGAAAATGGACAAAATATTAATATGTATGTATACGGAAAACACTTCATTTAAACTCACTTTCCATACACTAATAATTTAATTTGTCGTTTTCAGGGCACTAATTAATGATTTTAACTAAAATACTTGCAATAAAAGATGGCACAGACAGTTTACCCCTTATAAATTTTTTGGATCCACTCTTATCGATAATATATCCCTTCTTCGTAACATTCCCTTCAGTAAAAATACTCGCTTTTTGTGTGACAAATATACTTCTCACATTCCACTGAGGCGATAGTTCTCGAAGTAATACGAATGGCAGCAAAGTAACACGAAAGAAGACTTCCCAATGAGCCATCGGCAGGCGACCTCGTGAGGTAACTTGAGGAGCTTCCAGCTGAAGGGCTGCCTCGTTCAACCATGTCATTATGCAGCCAATGTATTGGGACAAACGAGGATAAGATATGACGGACTTTCAGTTTACGTATGCTAAAGAATATTTGCTAACTTCTCAAAACAATCTGCCATTAAAAATCAATAAGAAGAATTAAATACTAAAATGAAACGAAGATTCTCTCACTGCGGCCTTAGGGAGCGCACGTGCGATTTTCTGCGTCGCCGCAGCACTCGTTTTTAGATTGGGCGATTAACACACGCTTGCGGTGTGTTATTATAATAAAAAGCACGCGTGAACTGCCTTTTCGGAAAAAGCTCGTGCGTAGCGAGAAGAAAATACACCGATTCCTATTTTTATCGATTGGATTTCTCGAAGATGATGACCGTCATCTCCACATAGCGATGTTTCGCAATTGTAATGAAAGCAGACGATAAACTGATAAGCGTAGGAAGGCGTTTGATCCGAAATTATAAGTGAGTGTTCGATGTTTTTCACCATTTACTGAGGGATTAAAAGAAAACGTTTTATTGTGTTGGTGTTTCCGAATTCCAAGATTGCTAAATGGATGAAGGAAACGGTTCAACGTGATGAATACTTCTCAGACTAAGTAAGAGAACAGTTTCAAGTCATACGAATGTAACTGAGCCAAGTAATCGATTCACACTTTTCAGTCGATGCACTTTCATTCAGTGGCGACCCATTCTTTATTTATTGTAACTTACGCGAAGATGAGAAAAGTAATATCCACTATGAAAGAAAGACCGTTTCGTACACTTCCAAACGTAAACGAAACTGTCTTTCTTTCATTGTAATGGCCTTCCACGGGGTAACGCCTTCCCATATTGAGTTTAATATCCACAAATTTCTGAACCCTTCACGGTTTCGTAATTTTATCCATTGACAATTGACGCATTACCTCGAGTCGCTACATAATCTACATCAATAATTATGATTAATTAGTCAAGAAATCGCCAGGTTCAACGTAAAATTCTTCCACATGAATTTTCCAGTCTCCCCGATTATCAAAATCAAGGCGTTGTCGAAGCGCCTCCTTTCGTCTGAAATTCGTCGATGGAACAGCTTTGGATAAACGGATTTAATGGACGTCGTCGATCGATAAAAGTTTTACGAAAATCCGAAGCTTATCCGCGATTGAACTAACGCGATTAGCAGTTAATTGGGTGAGTGGACACACATATGAGTATGACACGCATTTCCGCCGAGGATATCCAAAATCTGAACACATACTCATGTTCTTTAATATATTAAGGAATAATTTCATTCTCTGTGCAATATTCCTCATCCAACTACGTAACTTAGTTAACGAACTTGGGAGGCGCTTAAACATAACCATTATAAACACTTCCTTCGGAGAAATTCATACGATTATGACTTCAACTGTTCTCTGAAGTGGAGAGGAAACATTGGTCAAACAGTGCCTTAATATGGCTTCCTTGAACTGTCCGCCTGATCAAAGTCATCAGACAGAACGCCGTTTGGACCCTTCCTCATTAGCTACCAACAACTTTGTGGAGGGAATATGGGGATGAAAATGGGGGATGAGGTAATTTATAGGAGACTGCTTCGATAGGTCGATGATAATTTGATATTGGGATGTCGCTAGCGATTTCCCATTTCGACTGTCGATATGTTTCAATTACTCTCAACATTTAACTAACAAACTATTAGTGTGATTCAAAATACGCTCAAGTCAATAAAATATATTGTTATTGATGAATTTTATAAAATGTATTGTATTCATCGATTTTTCTATTCAAGAATTTTCCCTCAAACGATAATTAGTTTTCTATTCTACATTTCGGTTCTTTCTGCAACGCCTTTCCACAGACAACGGTGTAATTCGCCAAAACATCGCCAAGGAGAAGAAATTCCACTGACAAGGAGAGCTTTCATAAAGCTAACTGAAATACGATTATCACGACCGCAATTAAATTTAGTTTACTTTCGAAGAGGAAAAATGTCGAAAGATGGCTAAGCAGCTGTTCTTGGAGCAAACGCGACTCTACTGAAACGGTCAAGTGAGTTTCAAATATGGCACCGAAGGACGCCTTTGAGGAACTGCTTTTCATTTCGCAAGATGGACGACGCGAATTAAGTGAAATGCTGCAGCGAACAGCAGTGCATTACGAAACGTATGCTCTCAGGGAAAAGACGTAACGAGAGACTCTTTGACGCAACTAGATCATTATATTACGCTTGAAATGAATGCGTGACGCGCATGAATGCATTCCGAATCCGTGAGGGGAATATTCACATTTCCAAATACGCCAAAACTACGCGGGGATATGCGTTACGAATGTTTTGCAAAACATACACACTGAATCCCAAGAGGAGTCTCTCGCATTGCTCATTATGATAATAGGGAGACTTAATTAGAGAGAGATTGAGACTACCATGTCTCTTCTTAGATATAACCCATCGTCTTTTGAAATTTATAAGAAATAATTTGAAGAAAGTACAGAAAAGAAAACTACTTAGTGTGTTTTTAAACCTTTGTTTGTACATACTTGGAAAAAGATACATCACAACAGAAAAACACTCACAAGAAGGGGGGTGTGAAAAACCTGCGAAACTTAACCAAGTTTTAAGGAAAAGAAAAGCTAAATACTAATTAAAATCTAAGTACTCGTATATACTAATGAAGCAATTTTAATCAAAATACTTTGGAATATTCTGCCCATGATCTCAGATGCGCTAAGAGAGAGAAAATGCTGAGAACCTGCTATTACTTCGCAGACTGATTCTTGGAAATACTTGTGAGCATTTCCGTCGGAAAAACCAGGATTATCACTATTTAACATCACTTTTATGGAAAATACAATCGCACGAATGTTAGTAAGCAAACCGCCTGATAATCATCGATCACCAGTAGTAGTATTCGTGCGTCGACAGCTTATCACTTGCACCAAAGCAATTACTGTTACCAACAAAATAGACTGTAGAGATAGTACAACCAAAGTAACCGACAGAGAAACAGTTAACTAAACAGTATTATGGAGTACATCTATCGGAAAGTTGTCTCTTTTTTCTGGAACCGTCACGTACAGTCAACCCGAATTATTGGGCCGTTAATGAGGCAGTGAATAACCATAAAAGACATCTTCTACTATTCTGAATTAAATGTCTGAAAAATTCTAAGAGAAAATTAATTATTACTAAAACACTAAGGCCCATTTAGACGAACCCCGTTTCACTTTTGTTTAATTTAATCTCCTCTGACATGAAAAAATATGTTGTTGAAATCGGCGGAGCAACTTCCGCGGTCTCGCTGGTTAGTGCCAAAAAAGTCCAAGAACGTATTTCTCAATAAAGAGGTTCGACAAATCCAGCGGCAGTTTCGTCGATTCTGCAGATGTTCAGTTCATTGGAATGACGAAAGAAATGAGGGAAAAGCATCTTTGAAAGCGATAAACGGGTCGTGAATCCTTTTACGGAATAGAAAAGCATCCGCCGACGAAAGAGGACTTGATGACCTCCAATTGGAATTAGTGCACCTCTTTCCTTGAGAGCAAAATCTAAATTTGGATTTAAAAAGAGCTCAAGATCCGCTTATTCAGAAGGCGAAGAAGCACACTTTACTGGCTAATCAACTGAGGCCCAGTGGACAAGGGATGTAGAACAGTTTTCTCACCAATATAAACCTCACAGCCATTAAACCCCGTCAACAAATTTTTATTTTTACTGGATTGTTAGTCCTCAGTGACTGACGTACCTCATTTGGTTGGGGCATTTTATGAGAAGTCACTGTGCAGTCCCAACCACAAAAGTTTGATCTGAACAATATAATTCCTTCCCATGTCGTCTTCCACCGCGATTGCTGAATCTACATAGGCGAGACGTCATCGCTTCAGCCATCGCCGTGGAACCCGAAGGAACAACCGATCGCCGCGGAAACCTATGAACTTACAATATAATTTCTGTTTCTTAAACTTTCCTTTACGCGAGACATGTTTCAGAACGAAGTATTATTATAGTGCTTCACTACGTTTATTTTGTGTCCGAAACCTGTGAATGACTTAATGCATAATGTATAATGAAATAAGGATTCCTCTTGTTAATTCCACATAAACTTTAACGTGCGACCGGTTTCGTCGACATACATCATCATCACGAACACCGATGATGAGCATATTTACATGGAATATCTTTTCAGCAAAATTTGTCTTTTTCCATCTTTTGTTTGTTGATCACGAACTGTTAGTTGATTACGATCTGTTTTAATAGGGATTAATACAGATCGTAATCAACTTCCAGCCGACGAAAAGACCACGAATCGTTGCAAAAAATGTATCACTCAGTGAATGAATTAACCACCAATTGAGGATTTGTAGTTAATTTGGGATGTCATTAGAAAGGCAAACAGAATTAAAAGGGAGTCATGCGAAGGGAATCCGAGAGTATAGCCCAAGGAGAAGATGCGAGGTTGACAGTGTAAGTGTGTCGAGGTCTACTCCCCCACCTAATTACCTCATTCCCCGACTTGCAATCGAGTCGGCGACACAACATCCTTCGCGCCTAAACTGAATTTTCACATTTCAGGGAATCTCGTCTGATGCGCATTTTCCCACGTCCTCTTTTCATTTCGGCTTAAGACTCCACTTTTATTTTATATACCTATACCTTCTACACCTATTTATTTTTTTGTCTTTTCTCTTTATTTTTACGAAAATTCACTTCTGTTTTTTTTGTTTTTTTCCCTATGTTATAACGCGTACGTGCAATTTTTGTGTTCGTTAAAATCTGTTTTAACCTGCCTTTTCCTTACAAATATCAGTAGTTTTAGCAGGTTTTTCCTATCCCCATCTTGTAAGTGTTTTGCTGCTTGTGTGTATTTTTTTTAAGTACAAACAAAGGTTTTTAAACCCACAAATTAGTTTTCTTTTCTATACTCTCTTCAAACGTTCTCTTTTAAATTTAAACAGTTCTTGGCAGTTTATTAATTTCAGAAAAGCATTTGTTTGCGGACAATTAGAAATGGATTTAAAAAATTTATTTTGTGTAAAAGATGTTTATATCTTTATACAATATATAAACAATACCTCACACCACATGCAAAATGATTACAATATAACCATCAAAAGACTCATAAAAGTGAAATATATCCTACATGCTGTAGATCTCCATCCACTATTTCCCATCATTCATAAATGCTGACTAATTGAGAGAAAACCTCCAAAATAATGACACACGCAATTGGATGTTAATGTTTTATTTTCACGAGGATGAGCGTCTAAAATGGAAATCGATTTGAGGTGAACGAATCAGAGGACTCTTTAGAGAATTCGTAGAGGAAGGAAGAGCATTTGGGAGAAAAGGGGTCGGAATGCGTGAGTTTGGGACGGAAATCCTCGATGTTCCGATGAAGAGAAATCGCCACATTGGAAGACTTGTCGGAGGGTTTTCCCTTCCGAGCAATCGAATTTCAGCGGAAAAGTACATCATCACTATCGAAGGTAAGCTGATTCAACAGCTAAGTAACTTCTCGAGAACGCTTTAGTGACACGCTCTTCACTACAAGCGCATTATGAAAAAATACGTTGCAATAAAGAATCAGTTAACAGGTAGAGAAATAAATCGTTCACATAATTAGGCATTCACTTGCTTCATTATATCATAATTTTGTGAATGTAAATTAAGATTCGAGGAAACTTAAAATACTGCAGAGGTGATGTTAGTCACCAAAGAATTAGACAATTAGTTTCACAACGTTCGATACAGAAGAAGCAACCACGGTAACCACCCTTTTAGCTAAAGCATTTGGAGAATACCTCGAGTTATGGTGTCTCAACTTCTGAGGTTATTTTGCACTTATTCCCAAATTAGTATCGTCTTTGAGGTTTGTCATCTGCAGTTTAAGACATAATTAATTGTTTAAAATGTAATAAAATTAATTTGGATAAAAGATTAAAACGATGTACAAATCTTCATAAAAATTATATGGATTACTGCTACTTCGTCTGTATTTTCTCACTTAAAGACTTCTGAAAAGCCCAGACTTTTTTAAAAAGCATAAAACTCTGATTATAAAGTGTTCCTTGTCTCCCAAAATATTAGCTAAGTCCCCTATAATTTTCAGCGAGCTACGAGTCATACTGCAGCTGTCACATTCCAGCACTCACAGGGCACTCACATTCGACACAGAGATCTTCTCTTCTGCCCAATCCATTACACTCGAGGAAAGTTCAAATTATATACAACCCAGATAAAACAAATTATATTCAAACAAGATAAAACATTCGGATTTTAGTATAACATTTTACAGCGTTCCGTAGTTCGTTCTTAAAATTAAAATATGTAAAGTAAAATAAAATGCTAACAATTCGGCGTTTTCCATTCCTAGGAAGTAAAATGTGGAGGCTTTCGGAGGAAAACTGCTATGATCAAATCATATTTTTATTGCATATTTACTCTCTTTGTTAGCCGAGAGCCAAACATCGATGAATATTTCTTAGATATAAAAATAACTCCAAAACAAAGTTAGAATTTGTTTTCATGAGCTGTCTTTGGCACTTAAATCGGAAATCTGCCGAAAATGTTTTCCTCGAAGAGCGTCACACACACAGATACATACATCTGTATCTGTAGCATATATCTGTGGTCACGCAGACCCAATGGTTAAGAACAAGTGAAAGAAGTAGAGACTCCTGAGTTTATGGACAAGTCCAGTTTTCTTCTGTTCGCCACGGCGACACTACTTGAGTATTGAGACACGTTTAACTTACTTAGTAGATTGTGAAAATTAACAATTTGGGAAGGATTAAGCAACAAGTCCCCGAGTTTCCTCTGTCATTCAGAAATGACTCATCAATAAAATTAAGTATAAATCTCAAGCAATAATACAGTCTGAGGTCCGCATTCGCCATTAAACCGCGTACGAAATTATCAGGCCGCTTACATGACCATCAGGCCGTACTTGCGGCCGTAGTGGAGTTTTGTCTTATCGCCGAAATAGTAAGGTGGAGTAGGATTTAATCGCTAAACAAAACTGAGTAAAATATTCTCTATCTTGCTTCCACATGACGGAATAGACAAGAACTTCTGTTACTGCCGACAAAATGGAACAATTGTGCAAGAACCTGACGCGAGACCAACTTTACAGAAATACATTTGACAATGAATGAATGAAAAGCGGCGAATATTCGTAAGCCGTGTGTGATAAAAAGAGATAAATCGTTGCTTTTGTTGCCGAAGTATCGCTTTCGTCGGCGTGGAACTGGATCGAAGAAGTGACCCAAAAAGAAAGAGATGGCTTCCAATGAATTGATAAAAAACGTACGGAAGAACGAGCGAAGCGGAAAGAGGCGGCTTTCGATGGGAAATCAAAGGAAAGCTCGGGGTCGTTAAAAGCGCTCCCAATAGACATCGACAAAAGGCAATTGTACAGCTACTGTCGAGGATTGGGAAGGAGCATGAATTCTCTGCGATGGCTGAACCTTAAAGTGACAAAAGACATCTGGAATATCGTATCAGCAGCTCCGTAGCCCCAAAAAGAAATCTCCATACAATAAATATTTCTACCCCAAGTAGAATATTTATACTACATATATAATAGAAGTGGAAAAATCTGTCTTCGAAAATCCAAAAATTAGTGTTGTACAGCAAAGACGAAACGGGAAGACGAGTAGGATTGAGATGTTATTCTTACAAACAATGGTCGCCAATATTGAGGAATCACACCAATGTCCGAATTAAACACTTAATACAGTCAAACATTCCATCGAATAATCTTAAAATGAGTTTCGGCCTCGAGGAAAACAGTGGAAATCTTTCCATTTACATTCTTTATAATGTTATCTATTTTAATTACCTCAAGACAGGAAGAAAATTACTGTGGTTGTGCAGAAAGTTAGTAAGGAATGTAAAGAATCATGTACCTATTTGGAAGTACGAAAGGAATTCCTCTATTGTTGGAAAAGATTAAGAGTTAAAAATAGAGAGTAAGATGTGGTAGAATTAATACTATTCGCTGTTTTAACAATTATCATTTTTACGACTAAAGAGAAAAATCATTCTTCAATCAGCGATTAAAAGCATCAAAATGCAAAACAGTGGATCACGTAAGAAGCGTGACTTTTTCATCAAAATTGGTGACATCTGGCTGTAGACGGCGGTGTCTTTGAAGAGGAGATATCAACGCTCGGAGGAAAGAAAAGGGGTCAACTGACTTCAAGCAACGGCCAACTGCGCGAAAATCAATTCCAAGAAAAAATACCAAATTGATACGTCTCGAATGATTTGCATTGCCATGTGAAGTTGAAAGTCGCGATCCCTCCGCTAAGCGCGAATATTGCGCTTTCGCTTAACTCTTATTACACAAATATATATTACACCAAAATTAGGTACTCCTTATGCATCAAAAAGTAACGATTGATGTTGTATTTCTTAATTTATATTTTCAAAATTTTAAATATTACATTAATACGGTGTCGAAGTGCGCCTGATTAGTAATAATAGTATTGTTAGAAATACATCGACAGCTTAGGCCATTTCGCACATATGGACTGCCACTGGGAATCGAACCCGGGACCGCTTTCATCTAACAATGACTCATTTGGAGCCAAGCGCCAAATTTTACTAAAAAACGTAACTGTAACGCCCGAGACAAACGATTACCATATAGAATATATCCTCTTCACCCGGCAGAAAAATTAATTTTAATTTTTCTTTTAACTCTGATTATAATCTTATAATTGCACCGCCCTTCATCTTTAACGATGTCAATTACAGTTATATTTTACCATCGAAGACTCCGATGATTTCGTATTATCGCTGAGGTATCACGAAAATAATAAGCAATTTTCCTGCACCAACTTCTGCCCGAACGATCACGAGAAAGTCGGTTTGATTGCTAAAACGAATCTTGCATAAGAAACATAAAAATCCACCAATTCTATTTTAATATTCGTTTCTTAGCTCAAAATCATTCGAGAGACCCCCGAGTCTGGGTGAATTATTCATTCAGCAATTTCACTCAAGAAAAAGAGAATTTCAAAGGGTAATCTTTTGAGCATCGCCGGAGTTATGTATTTCGTGGTTTCCCACGTTTGCAGAAGAATCGGACCATTCTCACTGAATTTCTTAAGGAGACAGACTACTCAAAGTCGTGGGTAACTTATAATAAGTTTCAAATAAAGAGGCACGATTTCGGAATTCACTCCAGATCCACATTCAGTGTCTTAAATCCGTGTTTTGCTTTCTTCTATCGGTGAAGTGAATTAATACAACAATCGGCAGTTCATTCAAGCTCCGAGCGAATAAAATACTAAATTATTGTCGATAATTAAGTTACGATAACCATTAGCAGTACCGCGTTAATAGTTTACACTCTTCGTCGATTACACAGCCAAAGCATTATATTAACTACGTAAAACAGTAATACAACTGCTGTGGAAAAGCCAAATGTTCGTAAACATGGAATATATTTCATAAACGAGGTTACGGTCTTGAGGAATCTCCCACTTCATTCATTATCCTTGGAATATGTAATGAAAACGATTGCCAGGTGTTACGGAATCGAATATTCTATCCTTTCTATTTAATCTCAAGCTTATCCTGGACTTCATACGCAAGAATATGCCAACCGGTTCTAAAGAGTAAATGTTACAGTATAACTTTATAGAATTGAAATTTTATCACAGAGACGATAGTTGCAGGCTAATGCGTGTGTTTTGCTATAACCGAAAAGCAGTATACTACAGCCTTCGTAAACAACGATTAAAATATTTAAATAGCTCATCGGTCAATCATTTATGTAACACTACTGAATTTCCCGAGTTTAAGCAATTTAATAACTTGGATGCGAGCATAATGTTTAACAAATACGTCGATTTATTCATGAAATGTCGAATATTAGATAATGCAATATTCTCTTCATTCTGATGTTCAAATTCATCCATCGGATACTAAGTAAGAAATCCATAAAATTCAAGTTTTAACATGCTTCCACGTAACTTCTCACATAATATCTAGGAAACAATATTTCGATAGAAAGTTCTTTGAAAGTCGTATTGAAATTCTTCTCTGGCAATCATCTGGACAGTTCGGTCCATTGCCACCCACGTCCAGCCGCACACATTTATATTCTAACAGACAATAATGAAAATATGTACTTTTCGCACCTAATAGGTATGAATGAATTCTATGATTTTAGTTGTTAATTGATGACTTTTAATTCTGAAAGGAGTTCCATAAAAAGAAATGTAATGAATTAAGGAAAGGTAAATTACAAAGCACGGAAGCGCCGTGCGGCTGAAACCCAAGAAAGGCCTTGGCCTCAAGAAATGTAATATTCCACATTCTGAAAGAAAAATTATTTTGTAACTTCTTTTAACTTCCCATCTTAATTTTTCTGTAAAATGTTTGGTGAGAAATTCGACGGTCACTTTTGATTAAAATTTTAATGTAACATTCACAAAGGGAGCAAAAATAAAAAAAAAAATCGCTCTCGAAAGAGTCATCTTAGCGACGAAAATATAACAGAAGCAGGAAACTGAATTAGTAATGTTTGCTTTTTATTCCGGAAGAAAGTGTGACGTCACCGGAGAAATTTCTCGTCTTCCTTTGGATGAACGAGTACTGGAGAAAATAGGATTTATGAGGAAAATGCGCAAAGTGAAACTGAGAAAAATCCGGATTTGACTCAGGAAAAAAAACAACCATCGCTTCCTGAAGGATTTAATATATTCGAAAGAGGGTTGGGAGAGAAAGAGATAACCGAAGGAAGGAAGGTAATCTTAGCATTACCTCGGCAATAAGTATAACAAATTGGTAGATTCGTGATTCCTTTAACAGCTCTATCCGATTTAAACAATACAATGTCAATCTCAAGATATCGATAACTGAAGTAATGCGGACAGAATGTGGTAAATGTGTGTAATGAGGTAAACAGACTGGGAAGGTTAAGAGCAGTGTAGAGACATTCAAGTGGGCGTACAGCTCTCCGAAGATGGCAACTTTGTCGAAATACGTAAGGAAATAGAAAATCAGGTGTGAACCACAGAAGTTCCAATCCTTTTCTTAGATTGGGGGTGTTGTCTACCTGCACCGACGGCTTTTGGATCATTTAAACTCGAACAAGCAAACGAGGGTTTTTAGATGCTTCCGGACGCCCCGAATATGGTATATTAATCTCAATTTAATGTATGCTTAAGGCAACTATGCATATTTTCACCTCTAGTCAATCACAAATTACAGTTTCAAGCGAGAATATGGGAATGAAAAATGCAAACACTTGGGAATCAATGGGAACAAACGCTATGCGTCCCAAACGATGAGGTTTCTTACAGTTACAAATAAAATTGGGTACCTTCATTAGTTACCACTTCGCATAATTGTGCTCTATACCCAATTTTACTCGCACTCGCTACAAAAATGAAAAAACACATAGGCACCAAAAGGTGACTTTGTTTCGTTTCTGCTTTTCGGACCTTCCGAATGAGGGATTACCCGTCCCGACCCGTATCTTCTTGCGCTATTCGACTATAATTCGACTAGTGTGATGAGAATTTAGTCCAAATTGTTTATATCGTTCGGGAAACAAAGGAATTTTTAATAATAACCTCGAGGTAGGGAAACTAACCGAAAACGGTTAAAATAATGAATTTAAAAAATTTTTAATATACATGTTTCGTGTAGTTAAAAAGTTGCGAAGAAATTTCTATTTTCACTGTCACTTATTGCGACAACATTCCAGATTTTCGTCGTTGTTAACCAAAGGCTGCTAGGAAAAATTCTCAACTACTTTAAAGCATAACTTGATATAAATAATGATATTAAGGGTATCTCTTAGTTTAAACCAAAAATAACATTCAATAGCGAATAATACTCAATGCGCTGTGTGCATGGCGATCCTCTGCTTGAAGACGCGGCCTTGAGGCTGAGCGTTTTACGTAAGTCTTTATCAATCGCCGAATGCTACAGTCATTTATCTCGAGCGCAAGGCCGCCTTCCGATTGCAAATAAAATGATTTCAGAATGCGCGCGTCCGCCGCTGGAATTCTGCGGATCAGATGAACGAATCAGCCGAGGGCATCTGTGAGGACGAGAGGATTTCCCAACGCACTTTCGGCCCGCGCTTTCTCGGGTCCACTCCATACGACTAATTTTAAAGCCCCCAAACATCGTTATAAAGTATTTCGTCGCGTTTAGGCACTAAGTAGCAATGCAGGCGAGATTCAGTGTTTCACTTCCATACTAATGAGGCTAGATGGAACCGTGAGCAGAAGTTGAAGCTGAGAAAGCAAAGAACAGATTTAGCTAAGTATTCATTCATAAATAGAGGGATGAAAGAGTGGAACAGTTTGCCTGGAGATGTCTTCATACCCTTGCCTAAGAACGAAAAAAGTTTAGAGAAAGATGAACATTTTATTCAGATATAGAAATGTGAATTGTGTAAATATGTTATTTAAATTTAGATTCAATGTAATGTCATGGGTATAACGTGTGTTAAAGATTAGCTATCGCGTATTACTTACATTTTTAAATAAGTTTATTGTGTTGTTTGACTTGTCTGCCACCAGACTAACGTAACTTATGTTTCTTTTATTCTCCCTCACAAGTAGTCTTCTGAGTTGTTAGGAATTTCTCAAATTCTTCAAATGGCACACTGGATTATTGCCGACATGTCTTTCGAAGTAAATACTATTTTATTTTGAACCGAACACTTCTAAATTTGGACGCGATCCATTAGATGAGGCGAACTGCGATATCGGAAAAGCGAAGCAATTGGGAACGAAGAGCGCCGTTTTCCAAATAACCTGTACGTGCTGTCACAACGGAATGCTGGTCTGAAATTGAATGCAGTGGCTTCATACCTTCAGTACATGCGTATTGTATTACCAACCCGTTGTATCGATTTCGAAGAAAAATATCCGCATACTAGTGAAGGCCCCCGTCGAGCATGACGGGACTTAATTTAGTTTAAAAATATATCTATTGTCGTATATATCTGGTCCTCCTAAACAGAAAAAATTTCTGCCGTAAGATCATAATAACTCAATATATTTCTTTCCATTATTTATAATATTTATTCTACTGTTTTCAAGTCGTGAAAGCCTACTTTACGTANATAAAAGTTATAAGAAATGTTTATCCCCGTGCAATTATATGGGATAATTCATGAAATCAACATTCAACAATGGCCTTAGTCGTCAAAGGGATGGGTTGTTTATTTCTCAAAAAAGATTAAGAATTTTCCGTATTTTATCAAAATCTTCAAAAGTTCGGATCTATATCAATATTTCTTGACTAAAATAAGAATCTATAATCATTTTCCTTTTTTTGGACACTTATATTGAATTCGTAGGACCTTTATTTCTAATTTAATTTTGTAAAAGAAACAACCTCTGCAGGTAACGAAAACCTATTTCACGTACATTTCATATGGAAAAGTATATAAACCGATTACCCTTATGTGTATTTATATGAGGTAACTAAGGAAATAAATGTTCAACGATTGCTTTGGTCGTCAAAGGGATGAGTTGTTTATTTCTCAAAAATATTACGAATTATCCGTCTTTTTTATCAAAGTTCTCGCAATTTCGAAATTATATGAATGATTCACGACTAAAATAAGATTCTTGGATCATTTTCCTTTCTTGTGACACTTGTCTTAATTTCGTATGACCATTGTTTCTGATGTAATTTGGTAAAAGAAACTACCTCTGCAAGTCATGAAAACGTAATCTACGTACATCTCTTATAGAAACGTATTATGGGCTTCTGGGTTCGAACCCGGGCCTTTACAGGTATGAGAATAGTTTTCCTGGGGGTTTCAGCATCGTAGAAACACAATGCAGATTGTTTCAGATCTTTAAGTCCAGCCGATTCTGAGATAAACAGGGGGACGGACAGACATTTGCTTTATCTACGTATGATTTAGAAATCTGGACTTGAATATGCATATTTTGAAATGTTGATGCAGGGCCGTTAACAGACAACGGCGCTACGGGGAGTCGTCCGGGGCTACGAGGGGCGCCTGTTTTCACGATGCTTAAATACTCAAGGGAGATTTGATTCTCAAAACAAATGAAATATTGAATTCCACTGTCGAATCGATAAGCCCTCTGAAACAGCGATTTGCCTTGAGAGGGGAAAACAAAGAAAGGCTGCATTAGACACCCTTGGACCTCATGGGAATATTTGACACAACATTGCAATTAAGAAAACAGAATACCAAAACTGAATTATGAGAAAAGATTAACCGAGATAAACAAAATAATGTTAGCACTTAAGTTCTTTTCGAGAAACTAAAGAAGTAAATCAAAAAGAAGTAAAGAAAAACCTTGAGCGGACAAAAAGGCCCTCTTCGGCATACACACAAACGTGAGGGGAATTAAGTGAATCTTCTCGACATGGCAATTTAATGCCAAGGCAATACTCGAACAATAACTTTCTGAGAAATGGGATAAACCTTTTCTGTTAGTTTCTACATCCATTTCATTCTCCCACTTCCAAGCTTTGCGGAACATTTCATAAAAGTATTTTTTTGGCTGAAACACAAGAACATACTTTCCTCACTCCAAAGAAGCTGGCATTCGTAAAACGTTTCCTTGTTTAAGAGTAAATAGTCACTATTCGAGGATATAATTAATTTTACCGTTATTATTCCACTATTTTGCTCTTTTCTTTATATTTAAGTTTTCTCAACAATTTTAAATATCTTAGTATACCTTACACTTTTTGTATTACTTTTATTGTCATTTCGATATTTTTCCATTGATCTAAATTCAACATCTGTTCTAATGTTTTTTTTTATAAATGCGCATTTATGTTGTCTATTTTTTCAAGCTTGTTGCCGATAATTTCCTATTTTCCCCTCCCTTTAAAAGTGTTTTAATTTTAGTTACAACTGTCAGTGATATCCACATCTTTATCACAAGCCCTTCTTTTGCGTGTTTTCCAGTACGGTTTTAGTTTTCTCCGAACATTTCTTTGAACTGCAAAACAGTAACCCTTCGGTAGTTCTTTCTTTTGTTGGACTCCTGAGCTCTTTCTGTAAATCATAGATTACCAAGGAGTACAGGAAAACGGGAAAGGGTGATTTTGCGCAAGATGGTGCGCTCCCAGGAAAAATGGGGGAGACACGGGTTCGATTCCCGGTCCCGTCTGACTTTTTTCAAGTCCATTCTTCCTTAGGCTTTTACCAAGGGGTATATGTGAGAAGCAGTGTCAATCTCGTTCTTCAATGCATTATCATCATTACATCATACTTTCCATAGGAAATGAAATTGTTTCAAGTTGTGATAAAAGCCAAGGAAATAGTTCCTCCGAACGAGCCGAAAGCAGAGTTCGAAATTGAATGTCCGCGATTTGAGTCATTTAACAAAAAACGGCGGAGATGCCCATTTGAGGAGAGCGCCTATCGCATTAGGAAGTTGGAGGAAAAAATGAGCTCGTTTAAGGGAAAGGGGGGCGAGGAAAGTGCATTTATGGTCATATGGGTGCTCTTCACGGTGTTTTGGTCAAAGGGGACAATTCTTCGTTTAAGGAATAAGCCCACTTGAGAGGAGCGCCATCTGCGAAGCGGATGCGGACTTATTAGTAAGCAATAGCATTTACTCCATCGAGCAATACAGGAGCGAATCATGCCAGTTTTGGCTGCACTTATCATAAGGTGATGTATATTGAGGCGCGCACCCAGTGGGGTGCCCTACTTGTATCCTTCACAATCTAATTCTAAAGAGTTTATCGATACATATGTGGAAAATTTAGTACATTTCCTTATTTATAATTCTTCCTTATATAGAGAATTAATAATTTCGCGACACAACGTTAAAGTGTAACATCTTCATTAAACTGTTGGTTTCATTTACATTTAAACTCCGCCAGTGGCGCGTGGCAGGAAAAATCTGGATGCGCCCCGATGTATATTACATGCGAAGATGGTCTTTATTATTCGTGAGATTAGCTCCGAGGTTGCGTGTTTATTAAGAAGAAATAGTAGATAAACAAAACCCAAGTTTCTACCTCAAAGATTGATGAAAAGAGAAGAGGCACCACGTAGGTTTACTTACTACAAATACCTCTCAAAAGTTATATTTTATTCCTCTCTTATGTTCCGCTGCGATCTATCGTTCTTCTCTTTGCTAAACGATCTTCACATCCGGCATTTCGCCTTTATAAAATGTTAGTTTCGATTTTCCTTTTTTTCTTACCTTATCCTTAAAGATAACTTTTGAAAGAAGTGATAAATCGAAAAATACTCGATAAAGGAAAACATGATTATTACGCTGCTCAAATATCTTCTTTCGTCTTCTCCAATTTGAGATGTTTTAAACATTCGAATCAGTCGATCCGACATACGGACGTGAAAGAGAACCACTTTAAGTGCTCACGGACTGAAAATGGGCATTCGAAGAAAGTGTGCACGAATGCACTCTTCAATATGACGGGTTTCCATGAAACACGCCATCTTCCGCGAATTTAAAGCTTCATCTTTATGTATGATTATCTTTTCTTCAAAATTTTAGAGTAAACTATCTGAACCCGGCCTCCGCGTTCGGTCCTCACAATAACTCGGAATCATACGTAAGAATTACAAACATTTTCTTAGTAACGAATAGGTTTAGGAAGATTCAAAGGTCCCACCACAGACAATAACGTTTCTTCAAGATAACACTGCCATCTGACAGAAGGCTCAAAGAAGAGCACAAGCAATTTTATAGGAAATCGTCGGCCATTCGCGAGATATTAATGCGCACAACGAAAGCAGCCGAACGAGTCATTTCGGACGCCACTTTCAAAGAGAATTTTAGAATTATAAGAGGTAATTGTCGATTTATAAAAAAAGGGAAACATTATTTCAATTTTAGTAGATTTTTCCTAGGAGTGATAGAATTATTACTTAAATGCTTATGCACTACTAAAATGGAAGATCACTACAAAAACTAAGGATTATTTAGACGAACCCGGTTTCACTGTTCCTTAATTTTATCTCCTCTACCATGAAAAAAATATTTCATTCGAATCGGCTCTCTGGAGGTCTCTTTAAATATCTCCTCTTGAACACGAGAGATGAAAATCGAGCGATCTTCTTTCGAAGAGCGGGAGTTCGAAGCCCGCGTGGAAAGGAATTCAAAATAGATAAGAGCGTGATAAATGGAAGGACTGGAATTGTGCCTCCAAACGAAATTCGGGGCTAAAGATCCTTCCGGTGGGTGACAAAGGTCGCGGTCGACCTTCTCTTGTTCACTCCCATTGTGCACGGAAAGAAAGGATTCGCCCTCTAACTCTGGCCACCGACTTGTTTATCAGGAAATACTCTCTGCTTCCAAGGCAGTGAGAGTTTCTAATTTATTCCATACAGAAATTAATACAGATTTGATAAGAGGAGAATTCTTGTATAGTCAGCGACGTACATCAGGAGAAGAAAAGACGATCGGAGATGTGATGCTAATGAAGAGTCATGAAAGTAAAATGGGCATTTTGGGAAACTAGTAAAAAGACATCTTTAGAAGAGAGAATATAGTGATAATTTTGTGGGTAAGACGTAAGATGTAAGCCGTACGAATTCTGAACTCAAGACTCTAGAATTATTAAATGACGTTAAGAAAATAGCGTCCCACCTTCCGATTTGTTTCTGCAATTCTTTAAAACTAGCCGATTTTCTTGAAACTATACTCTGAGGAATGCCACTAGAAATCTTAACAAACTCATCAAAGTTGAGCGGAAGAGCAAAACCGAAGAAGTAATCAGATCAGAACCCACACTTTAAATTATGAACACGTTTAGAGACATTTTTCGGCTGAGAAAATTCTCTAAACTCAAAGCTGAAACGTCACATTTAAAGTCAAGAAAAAGAGCTAAGTGTGTTAAATCTGTTAGGATTGAGAAAAAGAACGAATTATTGTTACGAATTGCCTTCCTAATTGCTCCTTACGATGTCCAGTCACTGTAATGCCGAGTCAATTTCTATCGAACTTTTGTCACGAATAGGAAATAGTCCTTCTGTCACGAATTTGAGAAACGCTATTTCAGAGCAACTCTAACTTTAAGTTATGGTGGAAATTTTAATACTAAATAGTTACTTTTCATTCTCGAGAAATATTTCAGCATTGAAGTGGTTTAAAGACTAAAAATTATACACAATTGGGATACAGGTAATTTTATATCGAAATAATACATTTACATTAGTACCCCGCAAGCCGCCATATGGCGTATGGTCTTGCGAATGAATGGGACAACCGTCAAATTCCGAACAGCAGCAGTCGCATATTTGATCGCTAAAAAATAAACAACGTTAACTTTCTAAAATGCGAATAACAGATCCAACATGCGAGGAGGAGTGGATTTTCAATTCTTCCATTAATGAGCGAAACTCGATCCAATGAGTTATGCAAAGAGAAAGGCTCTGCGCTACCCATAATGCAACTCGACAGCGAGTTATGTATAGATGACGCAAAATTAATAGGACTTACTATTGAAAACAGTGTTAGTTAGGCAATGAAAATATAAGAGCATGCGTACAGGCACGTGAAGGAGTGTCATCCGGTGAGCCGCTCATACGCAACATTTTCACTGCTGAAAAACTGGTCAAATACTACCTTCATAATTACCCGAACTTCATGAGTACATCCACGCTTATCGTATCATTAATAAATTCTGACGTTTGCACATATTTCGCCGATTCTATACTGCGATACAATTTTTCTGGCCAGAGCGGCAAAAGAAAACTTTCATTTCGAGCTATGATTCGTAATTTCTTTCATCCGATAGAGGAATTTCACATAAAGGCACCTGGAAGGTGGATATTTTTGCAGAAAGAATTCCTAATTTATAGAATTTGATTCCTTCATTACTGACTGGAAATACTGGAGCGCGCTATAGAGAAATCGCGGATATATTCATAGCGGAGTTATTCAGATAAAGCACATTAAAGGTTAATATATGAATTAATATCCAAACACTCCTTTGGGCTGAGTTTGCAAAATGGACATTCTTTTCCTCCAATAGCAGTTTTGACTGCCATTACAGCGATATGTGAGGTTGCATACGGAATACTCCGATGTCATTCGGGTCATGTCCGATACCCTTAATGGAGCAACAGCTAAATTTGCAATAAGAGTCCTTAACTTTACAGCCTCAGATACAACTGATGTCTTAAGATTCCGGTGTCTAAGATAGCCGGATTCGGCGAAGCATCATAATATAAGTTTGAAACCAGAGCAGCATTCTTACTGAATTCCTAAGATTGCAAGGATGGACGTGGCGAAAATTAGTGATGATATTTCATAGGAGTGGGGAATAAAAAAGTGAGCAGAATATATTTTTGAATTCATACATTACGGCCATCAACTCTTTTTACGTCCCGCAGCGATTTTGATCCAATTATCTATAAATTCTTATCGATTTCTCAGAATGCAATTCGTGAGTTATTCGACGTCACTTAACATCAAGACAATAATGTACTTTCATCGAAGGATCGAATTTATTTCCATGGAATAAGCAGCAAGTGCACGCCAACTGGGAGTTACCTAACGAACATTCTTGAGTCTCGATTTGATGAGTTTACGCTCTGACGATGATTCGCGAAAGAAAACCTTCGACTTTCCCGTAGCATAACCTTCCAGGGAATAATGTCTAACTTAGAGAGCTTTCGTGGTCTTCCATGCACGCGATTCGTTATACAAAAAAACATCCAAAAGTGCTGCGCGGACGATTCGATATGAGCAGTGTTTTTTAGTGGACATCATAAGTTTTAACGGTTGGAGTCCTACGACCGTTTCTTTTTTCCCGACCACTCGATCCTAATCCGCGCACCGTGACGGCCGCAAAAAAGCGAACAGGAAAGGTGAAATTACGGAGCCATTTCAGAGTGAATCTCTCAAATTATTAGTGGCGCCACCAGTTGTCCAAGTGCAGAATTAAAAAGATCGCTTACCGATCACTCAATGACGCTGTCCGTTTAGGGAGACTCCAGCCTCTGTAGAACTCGGGTCAACTGCCTCGGACGCCGATTTATTCGCGACGATCGACGAAGATTCTTCAAATGTTCACCAGTTTCTTCCAACCAACACATCCACACATTCCGTTCTATTAAAACATTGACTGGTTCAAATCCTTCCAAGGCACGTACAATTCGTCAGAAACGTTTCACAAACGGAAAACGGTCCCACGGGGTTGATCCTCGTCCTACGGTTACCGGAGAAACCGCTGACGGGCGCACATATCCAAAAGAGTAGTTTCGGAGGACAACCTTCGTCGGGGTCTTCATCGGCACCTTTCCGCCTAAATCCCTTTCGCTGCGACTAGCGAAGGTAACGGAGACATTGGCGACACAATCACACAACACGAGCGCACTGCGTATCAGCGAGCGACAAAGTCCCGGCCTTCTCGAGAATGAAGCGATCGTGCGACTGATCCAACCGTCGACGACCTCAACGGTTGCGCGGAGGGATATGGAGGAGGTGCACGACGCGCATGCGCAGTGCGGAGAGAAGGGCACAGGTGAAGCCGGCGGTGGGTGTCCCAAAGCCAATGCTTCTTTTTTGCTCCCGTTTCATTTCAGTCATACCTGCAGCACCATTCAAAGCAGTCGTGCCAACTTGCGAGCTTTCCCAGGTGTTTCAGAAGGACGTTTAGAAAGTATTTGTGCGTGGCGGTGAAAGTTGCTGTTTTGAATGGAGGGGACTTCCGCGTGCGGAATACTCGCGGACAATGCACTTCTCTTTTCGCCTCCAGATTCCCGGATTATCCGACCAAGACGTCGACGGTGGCGAGTCGCAGATACACGTTCTATTCAGTATTGAATATACCATGGAAAAGTCCTTAAACTTAAGTATAACAGGTGCGAAAAATAACGACATGACTGGGACTCGAACCCAGGTCTCCCACTTCTAACCACTTAACGAGAGGTTAAGTCCGGAAAGTGAGAGTCCCGGGTTCGTGTCTCAGTCATGTCGCTATTTTTCGCACCTGTTATTCGGTGTCAACCGCACAGCTCTGCCCTACTTGGTGACCTACCTCTCCCTAGTCCTCGACCTTATTGACATCAACGACAGGATCGACGGATTGGCTGACGGTTTTGAGTCCCGAAGATTATGTGGCCGGGATAATGATGTTGACTCACCCCTTTTCTAACTGCAGTCATCTCTACTATTGTCTATTTTTAACTTCTATTTTTTTATTGTTCATATTTAACTTTTCAATGCTCAATGCGTATCTTCTGCCACACCATTGTACGCTTTCTTTCTTTTTATTGTTAATGATTTCTTTTGAGTTTACAGAAAACTATTTTCCTTGAATCTAAAACAAAATCCTTTTTTTGTTTTTTTCTGAATTTTAAATTTGTTCTGAATCCTTTTTAGAAACTGTAAATATCAATGTAGAATACTATACGAGGTTAGGTGGAAGAGAGGCCCACTCGGGCCTAACATCGCCATAATACGGTCGTATAATAATAATAATTTCAAATTAATTATCAAGGTTTTTCACACCCCCTTCTTGCGGCTGTTTTCCTGCAGTGGACATTTTTTCTTAAGTATGAGACTTAGGTGTTTTTTAAATCCACTCTGCAGTTTGTTCCTTTTTTTCATTGCCATTTCCTTCTCTATCTTTACCCACTTTTAAAATGAGCAAAGTTTATATGTAATAATCGCCCTGAATAAATATATATTCTATTCTATTTTGCGGAAAAGCGACCATAAGTAATTATTTCCTTTCCTCTCTTTCGGTTGGGCTAATTGAAATTATAGCGTAAACATTTGCGATGATTAATAACAATTTGCTTAAACCAGTCACGCAAAACTATCCCCGGATGAATTTTTATTTTCTTACTTTTCTTCACTCATTCTTTGTGATCCAATTCCGGTTCTTTTACGGCTATTTGCCAATCTAAAGAATACGGAAAAAGAACACATACCTTTAGCACAAAATTTTATAAATAATTTGGTAAAATGTACGGAACCGGGAATCGAACCCGGGTCTCCCAATTGCTTGCTCACCCGACCGGCAATTGGGAGACCCGGGTTCGATTCCCGGTCCCGTCAGACTTTTTTCAAGTCCATTCTTCCTTGGGATTTTTCCTGGGTGCGCACCATCTTGCGCAAAGTCACCCTTACCCGTTTTCCGATATTACGATTGTAATGGGAGACTTTAATTCGTAGGTTGATAAGGGAAAACAAGAAGAGTGTATTGGAAAATTCGGTCTTGAAATAAGAAATGAAAGAGGTGGAAGATATCACTCTTTTGTCAAGAAAAAAACTTGTTAGTGACCAATAAATACTTCAAACTGCCAGGAAGATGTAAGAAAAAGAAGGTTGGAACACGGCTGTATATAAATTAGAGGTTTAAAAACACTCCGGCAATCCGGAGCTTCCCGTTTGTCTCTGAGCGCGAGTTCCGCTTGCCGAAAGACGGCTTACGGAATGTTTTTAAACCTCTAATGCCAGGAAGATGTCAATACACTAGGAAACCCCCTATAGATATCACCGAAAGCGTGGCTAGAAAGCAAAGAGATCATGTTTTGGTCAATAAACGGTATAGAAACTCTATATCGTCAGTTAAACATATTCAGGTTCAGATATACAGTCATACCACAGTCCTTTAGTAGCAAAATTCAAAATAAAACTAAAAAAGCTAAGAGAAACCAAGATTGAGTACAAAATAAAGTTGCCTTTGCTGCAAAATTCCACAAACAGGCGATTTCTCAGGGAAGAAGTGAATGTAGAAACTAACTTAACTTACTTTAAATGGCTTAACTACTTCTTAAATGTGTGCAAAAATCCTCTAACTCAGTAATATGATTTTGAAATATAGTATATTATGTATCATTGTTTCTTTAAAAGAAGCCCCAAATCATATTCGTATATTCATAAATATACAGGCCTTACCCCGAAAAACCTCGTCTCTTATGTTTACTTGGCATTGGTCATCTTATTAAGGGTGAGGATGAACTAATAAGTTAGTGGCAGAAATAGTAGGCTTAATGCACATCGACAACTAAGGTCATTTTGACCCAAAAAGTTGATGTTGGAAGATGAGATAAGATGAATTGGCAATCAGATACGAATCTTTAAGAAAACCAATCTAAAATTGGATTTCGAATATCAGTCTGAACCCATATCAATATTATCTCCATGGAAGACATACTCAGCCAAGAAATTCCCTCGTCCAATAAAAATACATTGGTTGAGTACCGTCTTGAAGATAATCAACGTCGATTCACTCACGAATTGCATTGCTTTTTGCTTAAAAATCGATTTCGATCAAAATTTTTGACGCTGTGGGACGTCTCCGCTAAAAGCCAATTAATGGATGGATTCGACATTAATTTATGTATAATAAGCAAAACTATAAAGGGCTGTAAATATTTTCATTTAGATCAGACTTATTATAAATTCTTAAACCGACTCTTATGTGATCATAGGGTGTCTTTATAATGTACTTAAATGAAAATAAAGTTAAACTCACGCCAGATCATTGTAATTGCAGCACCTTCTTTTTTAATCTCATGTTTTATTCTTTCTCTTAACATAAATTTTGTTTTTGCAGCTTTTTAAGTATTGTATATTATTATTTTAAATTGGCGTTTTTTAGTTATATGCGATAAATAAAGGAAATAAGTACTTTTAGAAGATACTACCATTTGTTATCTTTTAAGATTCCACAGGTTCTTACAGATAAACAGACTTAAATTGGCCGTTTATCGGTGGATTCACTCCACATTAACTCTCAAGGAACTGAAAAAGTGAAATAATTCTCCCATAAAATGCGAGTTGAATGGAGACATTTAAAAATATGTAACTGTACAAACTCCAAAATCAGTCGCGTCCAACGCATTTCCCAATCCACGCAATTCGTTGATCTTCCCTAAGAGTATCGCATCATTTTCTCCGCTAACTTTCTTAAACGGCAGTGAAAAGCAAATTTACATCGCAATCAACTGAAAAATGTGAAAAGTATTCATTTTACATGATATTGTTGCGGAACGGTATAACTAATGGTTTCCGAACAGTGGTTTTTAAATTTAAACTTCAATGATGTTGAGGGTAAACGGTTGAACAGCCACGTTAAATACCAATTAATTCAAACTCCTCATTGTGCCGCTAGATTTAGAAATTGTGCCACGTGTACCCAATAATTAATGAAGATCAGCCCAAGCTGAATCTATAATGACGCTTACGAAGTAATGTATACATAAGTTTATGCGAAAATTTAAAAATATACGATTTTTAAAGTTCGCCAGTGAAATTTGCGATAAAATTAGAATTTGAACCCCCGGATAGTCAAATGGGCAACGCGTTTGACTTCGGTGAAAGCGGCCCGGGGTTCGATTCTCCGGAGGGGTCTCACGAGCGAAGTGACTTCTGGTGTCCAAGCACTTTTAACAATACTACTTCTACAACTGCACGTTTTCTTTACTTTTGCTACTCTCGGAAATGCATTCGCTGCTGTAACTTTCGTCACATAGCATTTGGAAATGTAAGCCATTCATATTAGGATACACTTATGAGTCAAACAAATTACTGCTTTTAATGCTGAATGTTAAAGAAATCATTATTCTTTATAAAAAACCTTTTTGTAGTAATAGAAGATCTTAAATGTTAGCAAGATTGAGATGTTTTCAAAAAGGAGTAACCAGGTAATTGCTATTGAAATTTCTGAGCAGAGTCATAATTTCTGTAACAAAACTTCAATGAATGTTATGCATATTAATTACATCAAGATGTAAAGGTCGCAACTACAAATATTTTTTTTAATCTTTCGGTAAATATATCGATAAAATTATTTCCATATTAGTACTTAAAGGCCATCATTGTTATGTTATTAACTTTTACTCCTTGATGGTTAGGGTAACAATATAGATAGATCCATGTAAGTCAGAGAGTCGGAACAAATTCGATAAAATTCCATGTGTTTTACAATTAGATAATGAAACCGAAGCTTAAAAAAGGGGTGACAAAGGGGTGCACGAAAGTATATTTCTAAGGTGAAGAGGTTATCGATGTAGGAAATCATTGAATGAGAGATGAAATTGTATATATACTTTTCTCATCCTGAAAAATACACAGGTCCTGTATTATACTGTATTCTTAAAATGATTTTCACTAATGTTCACTTTAGATCCTAGCATTATATTGGTTGGTTAAAGTGAAGATTATTATCAGTCTCCTATATTTATTTATTTTATTTTCAATTGCATATACAAGAATACCATTCACAAAGAGGTATGAAAGTTAACATATCAATAATATTTAGTTCTCGCGATAGCCAAAAAATTACATGATCTTGTCCGGCTATCTATATTTTGTTTACAATCATGAACTTTATAAAAAGATAGACACTGCATATACTAGATATCACAGAGATATCAGTTAAAAAACTTTTTCCTTCAAATTCACAAATAAAGAAGAAAACAAAAAAAAATATGTACAGAAGATCATTCTTAATAATTAAATTAAATTAAGAATTTTGCAAATTACAGATATATACCTTTATATTGCCGTGGGTGGTATCTACGATGTACTCAGTAAGCGTAGAGGACACGTGTTTGAGGAAATGCAGGTTGCAGGAACTCAAATGTCTGTTGTCAAGGCATATCTGTCTGTTAATGAATCCTTTGGTTCCACTGCTGATTAATTAAATATTGGTTCCGAATACTTACCTAGCTAAAGAATAAGTATTTATGTTCACAATATATTGTCTTGTTAGAAACTGTTTCAGGTTAGGATTTATTTAGATTCTATTGTTGAATCATCCACTCCTAAGTTTACTCGAGGACTAATTAATTAATTTGAAGTTTAAATGTACACCACTTGCACTACTTTCGAAAGAAGTTAAGAAAATGAGCGCCAAAATGTTTTCTTTCCATCAATAAAAGCGCGGGAATTGCATTTCTGTTCGGAAAATGAAGAAGATATATACGTATCTTCAAGGTCAAAGTTCACTAAAGGAGATAACTTAGCATATCTCGAGCGAATAGATTCGTTTTGTAGATGTATTTGTGTGAGTGTTCACGTATCTGGGAGTCACGAAAGAGGATTCATGGAGATTTCCTTGCTTCCAGAGAGCGGAGCAATAAATTGTACTCCCATTTCATAGGGCTTTGGTCAATAGGGGAGGGGGGATAGGCGATTTACTACTCAAAGGCATGCACCTAGGAAATATCCCAAGGAAAAACTGACTAGAAAAATTCTGACAGCACCGGGACTCCAACACCAATCTTGCGCTTCTGGCTCTAGCTCTGGCAAGATCTAGAGCATTCACCCGAAAAAGGAAAGCTCCGGGTTCGAATACTGGTTCTGCCAAGCTAAAGGTGGATAATTAGAGACATCGAAGAAAGCTTATCAAAGATAACTGATGCTTTATTTGCAGTGGACGAGAGCAATGATTATCTCTGTTCATCATTTTTTTTATAAAACGGTGAGGGCCTACGTGCGAAATGGCCTAAGCTGTCGAAACACTTTTAACAATACTATTACTACATTTTTATAAAATAAGACAAGATAAAATTCATTTTATGATCTTATGTCATAAATGATTATCCCAGTTGCTTATAGCTCATCGCATATGATCTTATGTCATAAATGATTATCCCAGTTGCTTATAGCTCATCGCATATCCCGTCGTCATATGTTTGTGCTCACATTCTTGATCGAGAGCAAAATTTGGCTCTGAAAAGAGAAGCGAATGAGTGAAATAAATTCATTCGTAATGAAAAAGAAGGTGTGAGACAATAAAGGACGTATGGAGTCAGTAATAAGTTATAGATGAATGTTTATGGAGTGAAGTAAGGACTGCGCGACTTATAAATGAGAGTGACTTTGGTTTGGACATATAGAAGGGATTACTGCTGAGAGAATGAATAAGAGAGGGAGACGATACAGTCGCAGGCGTAACTTCGTGATAGATATTAATACAAAAAACTCCATGATAAGAAACGTTTACTAGACCACGAGACAAGTAAAATAAATCACATCTGAAGATGTAGCTTTGCTATGAAACCATTACCGTGAGATTTATTTTCTTGTCTAGTGGTCTAGTGAACGTTTCTTATAATGGAGTTTTTTGTAAAAGGAGGAGAGATTGAATGGTCGTAAAGATGAATATATGTATTTTATATAGGCTGATGAACTTCCTAGCTTTCCTCTACGCAATCGATGGCGTAAAATAATAACTCTCTCCAACTACTCCTTCGTTTTCAACTCTCCTACTTATTGTTCTTTGCTATTATTATTTGCAGTGGCGTAGCAAGGGGGGTTAATTCTCCCAGAGCCAAAATAGGTCTTAAAAAATCGAGGTTATAGGGAGTAAATTGTATTTGTTTACATATTTACGGTTACGCACGCCACTGGTGAGCATGGAGTGAAGAAGCACCGCACGGAGCATATGTAAATATTAATCTGATTCAATTTTTATTATATTTAGGGCAGAACGAAACATATCAAGCAATATTTGGTGGAACATCTTCATATATTAATATTAGATTAAGATACAAAACTTGGTGTAGACTTAGTCCACAGAAAATACTTTTTTGCGGACGAAGTCTGATTTTGTATCCTAATCTCATATTATTTAGGGCAGAAGTTTGTCTGCTCCAGGAACGTAGACAATTTTGCTATAAATACTTCCCCGGAGACAAATCTGGCTACACCCCTGGTAATAGTATTGACGATCCTCACTATCCTCGTAGAAACTACGNTAGATCTTCACCGTTGGTTGCGAAGAGTACTATATCATCTGCGAAACGCAAATGACTGATGTGCTCTCCATTGATCCGTAGGCCTCTTTCCTCCCAGTCTTTTAGGTTTTAAAAACTTCTTCCAGAACGGCTGTAAAAAGAATTGGTGAAAGGCAGTCGCCTTGTCTCACTCCCTTCCCAATTCGGAATTCCTCCGTTTCTTCATGCAGCATTACAGGCCGAGGCCGTGGCATCCCTGTAGATGCTGCGTAGAAGTTGGATGTACTTTGTATCTATCCCTTGTTTCCCCAGTGCCTCCAGTGTGGAGGANCTTAAAACGACTCGTCCTAGCATCTATTTCTCTTATTTTTCGCTCATTGTCGGATCGCCCAAGGTAGCAGGGGGGTCGCATAATATCGACTACATCTTCCCCAAACGTACTTTCGCTGAATGTATCAAGCAATCGCAATCTAGCTTGATATTTTGGTTTTATATAACCTTAAAGTTCTTTTACCCAGCTTTCAATTATAACCTTATCCTTTCTTGTTAGATTACTTTTTTCCCAGTGATTCCCTTATTTCTCTAGGACAAAAATTATAAGTCTTAGTTACTAAATAGGAAAATTGCAACTGTGTTCTACTTTTTTGCAATAAGGTATTGCTGCATTTTTAGAGATTTTCCTTCTAGTGTCATATGTGTAATGCTTTGTTTCCAGTAAAAGGTGTTTTCCTTTTATAAGTTTAACGATATTATACACATATAACTGTCTCAAGGTCAAAACATCCAATTCTCTGAATAGCTCTACTGTTGGAAAAAGTATTGGTTTTTTATGATTCTTTTTACTATCAATTTTTGTAATATAAAATTTGGTTTCATAAATGTATCTCTTACTCCTCCCCAGACAACAATACCATATGTTATCACAGATTGTATCATTGCATAATATATTACCTTTAATGCTTTAACATTGAGTATTTGATAAGCGATGAGGAACGCATGCTTTACATGCTTGAATTTAGACGAGGAAATTGAGTATTTGGTTAAGCAGGCAAAACTAATATGCTAATTTTCTTAGTATTGATGTTAAGTATAACATGTGATATTTCCAAGTCAGTTTATTATCTATCTTAACTCCTAGGTACTTTGTTTGCTCAACTATTTTAATGTTTGTGCATTTACATGATATGTTCTTCAAGCACCTGGTATCATGCATAGTTATGTAACACTTATTTTCATAGTTACATACATTTGGATCTTTTCCAAAAAAAATGCATTCAGTTTTTGCTGCATTTAAGGTTAGGAAATTAGTATCACACCATGTCTTTATTGTGTGGTTCAAAAGTGTGTTTGCTCTATCCATTACTTCTTTTGTATTTTTTCCCCAGACAATTATTCTAGTGTCATCGGCATAAGCTCGTAGTTTAGCATTTTCAATGCAAACTACGAGCTTATGCCGATGACATATAATAATTATAACAATCATATCTTCTTTTAGGCAAATCTTTCGACCACTTACAATTAACCTAGTAAAGACGAACACAACCAACCTTGCCCTGACCAGGATTCGAACCTGGGCGTTGCTAGGTTAGCCGCTACATTACCGAGGCATATAGGCGATTTGCAGCATGTTGAGTTGTTTTGTTTTTCGTCATTATCCAGGTATTTTACTTCCTATATAAATCTTCTTTTCTCTTTGAGAATATATTACTAAAATTAGGTTATTTGGTCTCTTTACGCAAGGGATGTGATGAATACTGCTTCGGTTTTACTCTCATTTTATGACACGGCGAAACTTTTCTTGAAAGCTGTTTTGGGTTCAATTCCCTAGGGAACCCAATTTTCCCTGAACGGGTTGGCGGCAATCGGCCGTAGAAATCAGTGCCAAAACCAAATTCATTTTCAATATAAGTCCTCACAATCATCGGTCGAGCTAATAAGTGACGGCAATAATAAGAGCGTGACGGTTCAATTGTTTGCATTTTAAGTGTGAGCATAGGAATGATGAAATCAACATCGAATTAATAAATAAACCCGAATCTATCAAACTAGAATATTGATATCTTGAAATACATTGAATTGAAACGAGAGAATGCCTTCGATCGCTCGTGATTCAAGCGCTGGTCACACAAAAATGTCGATTTAGAATCTTTTGTGATCGCTTATTAAAATGTTATTTCTTGCAATGAATATTTATCGACCAATAACACGAATTATTATATAAAAATGTTGTTACTTAATGAACTATATAATAAACACATTTGTTTATTTTTATTAACTAAAAGAAAAGAAATAAGAGGAGATAATCGCATGTATCCCAAGCTATTTGAACGGAACTCTTTGACGTTCTTTTCTTCAAATGTGGCTGGGATGGGCGTTGCGGTTTTGTCATTTAGAATTTCTTCTCTAGAGATCTTATCACATACGCAAAGATAAGAGAAAGCGTTCCCATAGTAACCCAATGAGTGCAGAAATACGCGGACTCCTAATTTCGATTGTCTCACATCCATCCACTTATCTATGCCCGTATATTCTATGCTATTATGCAGTCTCTCATTATAAACTGCCTATATGAATTGCTCTGAATTCGATTATTCCTTTCTACTGACACTGCTTTGAAGCCAGACAACCAATTGTATTCTTTTCTACAGCTATTTTCTCCTTTTCTAGTGAAAAACTGTTTTCAATTTTCCCAATCTCTTACGTAATTAATATTGAGTTAGTAAAGCGAAAATATGGCGAGGAATTGAGGTGAATAGTTCACCTTCGGTTTTCTTACTAAAAATCGACATGAATGTTGAATATCAATAAAGTACTATTACTATAAATCTTGTCTTCAGAAGTGCAGTTGGGAAGGAAGATGAGTTGAGAAGAAATGAAAATGGTTGTCTAAAATCGCAGACATAAATTCAGGGAATTTGAAGGGATCTTTGACGGCTTTGGGACCGACCTTACGCTCCTTAATCGGAACACGGCGGCCTTCGCATCCAAATAAAAGGAATAGTCGGACGCCGTACTAACTGGATCTCGTATTTCAAGTTCTCCAATACGAAGGGAATTATTTCCACTTCCTACACGAATCGCTGTTTTACTTCACTTAATATTTTGTAATCATTTCAGCAATCAGAAAGTTGTAGATTTTCAGACTGAATGGAAAACCATACGCCCAGCATCTACCATTTGTAATGGACGATAAATAGAAATGAATTCACAGAAAGTGTTCCAGCCATCATATTTTCATCATATTTCGAGATTTACTCGGACCACGTTATGTTTTAAAAACTCCGTTCCATTGTGAACCACTTCAATATAATAGAGTCATTTCTAAGATACGAAGATAATAAACTTCTCCTAATAATTTATAAAAATGGAGGGAAAGTTATGGACCAATTAAAGCGTATAATTGACGGATGGTTTGATGGAAATACTCGGAATAAGAGGTGACAACAGTGACTATGCACTATGACTATGACTAATGGAATAATCGCGGACTTTCTACTGATTTTGCACAATTGCCATTCTTAATATGGGCTTTCTTCATAACGTATCAAATGGATAGAGCCAGAAAAATTCGTTTCGGAGCAATTTATTCAATAAAATACAAATGATGCCGAGAAGAGTTCAAATGAAAGCGAATTTATGTTAAATTGGACTTAACTGAGATGAAATCGATCGTTTCAATAATTTACATCTACATCTACTCAAATACCCTGCAAGCCGCCTTTCGGCGTGTGGCAGGGGGTGAAAACTCCGGGCATTCGGGCAATTTTTTTAACCTATTATTATTGTGTTTCGTTTGCGGAAAGAATGAATTCTTAAAACGACTCGTCCTAGCATCTATTTCTCTTATTTTTCGCTCATTGTCGGATCGCCCAAGGTAGCAGGGGGGTCGCATAATATCGACTACATCTTCCCCAAACGTACTTTCGCTGAATGTATCAAGCAATCGCAATCTAGCTTCTAATCTACTATATTTTAAGGATTCCCAGTCCAACATACCAACCACTATGTCAACCAATAGCACTTTTTAACAAAACGTATCGCTTTCCGTTGTATGTACTCTCTTGAGTTCACGGGTGCATGTTTCGTCCGCCGGGTCCCATATACTTGCCGCATATTCTAGATTGGGCCTAACTAACGTAAAATAACATTGCTATTGCGATATTAATAATATAATGCTAATAATTGCGGTGCTCCATCCTCAAACTCAATCAGCTTGTATTTTTGTTATATAATATATATTCCCAATCAATTTATTCATCCGACCTTGCAAAGGTTATGTGGTTCTAATTTCTTATAACTTAAAGTTAAAAGTGAAATCTGGTGGAATTTCATTCATTTCTAATGATGGTGTACATTTGCACCGAAACCATGATAAAATAAATAAATTCTGTGGAAAGTAAACCTTTGATTTCTTCTTCGTTTCTTACAACTTATTTGATTAGCATATAAATTATATTTGTTGCACTCAAATCTACTTTACTGTTTTTTTCTAATGTCCATTTCTGCGAAATCCTTGTTTTACTCCATTTCGAAGTCACTATTGGGCCTCCGAGCGTCCATTTTAATTCAAATTAAAGCTAATCAAATTTGCTACAAATTCAGTGTTTATCAGTTTCCTCGTGGGATGAGTAGAATTCCCCATATTTGGTAAGATAAACGACCAAAATTTTTTTTCATTTTGTGTAAAAATCGGCTAGCTGTGGAAGTGCAGCTGTTTCGTCGACAGCAATGTTCCAATTGAACCCATGAGGTCATATCGACGCCGTTACACGCTGTTTGATTTGCCTGACATTGCTAATTCTCTCCATTCGCTTCATTCGAAGTGACACGACAACCATCATAAGATTAACAATTAGAGGGGATTAAATTTAACAAAATACTCAATTTTGTAGTCATACCCCATTAAAAGATTAATTCGGTCGCAGATGCGTTAGAAAAAAGTAGACTTAAGAATACGTCGGCCGATTCGGCAATTAGAGTGAAATAATAGAAATAGACGCGAGGATAAGTCGTTTTAGGGAATCACTCTCTCATTGAACGATAACAATAAGTTAAAGAGGTAACTTGAACGCTTGATGTTTGGACCCCCTGCCACACGCCGAAAGGCAGCTGGCATGGTGTTTATGTAGTTGTAGATACATTTAAGAAAAAGAGGAAATGCTCATTTATGCCACGACTGGACTAAAATGAAGTCAACTAATCGAACTCTTCACTCGATATATGACTGCGAGAACGGAAATGAGTAATTCTTTTACTTGGTCAACACCCCATGTTTCTATGCATAGCTCCAGGCCTGACTGTTATAATTCTCCTCTACATGTAACTCCGTTGGCATGGTAAAATAGAGTCGATCTGTCTGGATGGCAACACACATTTGGGTCAGAGGATTGATGAATGTCCGATTTAAAGCATTTGGCTTAGAATTTAAGGATACTCTTCAAACGCTGCTAATCGATTTTTAATGTAATCTATAATTTAAGTGTTAATTTATTCAAAAGAAAAATATAGAAAGAGCAGAGGAAAGAGAGGATGAGACAAGGAGATGTAATGTTAAGAAAGATAAGTAAATATCTGGAATCAATTTAGGAGAAGAATGGCAAAGGAGCAAGTGTTCCACACGAAAGTGCTCTAGGGCCAGCGACCGAAGTAAAGGCAGTTTCGAAGATAAAGAAGATCCGATAAAAACCTACAACACGACACACAAGTTAGGGGCGCCATAACCTAAGGAAATCCGTTTCTACCATCTCTAATTGATGATGACACGACGCGGTGAAACTTAGGTCGGTTTTTCATTAAAAATCCTGTGGTATAAATTGTTTCTTATTCCTTTCATCTTTAATAGCTAGCACAAAGTTAAGGCGGAAGTAGTGGAATTTGATGTCCCATTTAATCGCGGATCATCAAAGTGGAATGCGCAGTTCAGTTCTATATCAGGAATAATGGCATATTCCCCAATTTCTCGATCTTTATTAGGGCGAGATCGAGACTAGACAGTTTCTTCTTACATCTAATCCTTCGTCATACAAAATTTGAAAAAAGAGAACGAAAGAAAACTACTAAGTGGGTTTAAAAACCTAAGTTAGCGCTTAGGAAGATTACACCACAACAGGAAAACAGCCGCAAGAAGGGGGGAGTGTGTGAAAAACCTGCGAAACCTACAGACAGATAGCTACATTTAAGGAGAAGGCAGTTTAAAGAGATCAGAGAGTTAGGAGATCAATAATAAGAGAGTTAAATGTCTCTCATAAATATTTTTAAACACGGAGGTGTCCGAAATATTTCGACTGTCAAAGCTAACACAGAAGATGTTTCCGCCATGTTGAAAACTGAGGGCATCAAAGCGTGGAATTTCTCAGTGGAAGGAAAAGTCCTTCTCTTTGAATCTCCTTTCTTAATCTTCCGGTTGAGGGCGCGGAAACACCGTTATTCCAATATTGAGAACAGCCGAGAGCTCACATTAACTAATCGGCGATTCAATTAGGACAATATAGTCACCTCGAACGGGGACGTTAATAAGTAACGGGGATATGATTTCGCATCTGAGATTTGTGGGCGAACTCCGCTTTATCGAGAGAAAAATGGCAGAGGAAGTTTCGTCCGTCTTCCGCACATTCAACGAACGAGTCCATCTCTTTACTTTTCATGTATCTTTTCGCAAATGATAGAGGAAATTGCTTCTTTACTGCAATTTCCTAGAGAGACGTATGACACCATACCTAACGAGGTATTAGTTATACTGACACTGGTATTCGTCCAACTCAATCCTTGATTCAGTGTATTCTATGAAAAGTGTACTTTATGGGAATAGCGCCCACTTAGGCCCTTTCCAATCATAGCACGGCACAGTGAGAAGAGGCGCAACGGTGGGTGACTGAAAGTCTTTCAAGTGGTTTCATCACTAAGAAAATGTTAATTATAGCAATCGCATCTAAGTTAAGCATTGATATGTTACTCGCTTTCTCACAGTTCAACCGAAAGCACTTTTTCCGATATTTTTATATGTTTGTATCCATGATAACGTGAAAATTACTGGAAGTATTCCATAGCAAGACAGTATATTATCCTGACCCGATAGCTTGTAATGGGATGCTAATTTTCTGATTGCCTCCCGGTTTGATTACACCGCATGCAGTTTCAGCACTTTTCATTTCCGAATAGCAATTCGTGCGCAAATATTTCTACGCAACGCAAGAAATACAATGCTCAGTTACTTGCATGCTAATTCGTGTTCAGCGGACTCTTTTTGCTCATTTTAGATAACTGTTTAAAATTTAAAGCGTGGTCGCCCCTATTCGGTGCATTCGCAAATTTCCGATCCAAATTAGGAGACAAATGAGGAGGCCTCGCTCTCTTTATTTTCAAATGGGCATTACTTTCTAGAATATTTCTCAGAGAAACGGAAAATATACTTCCACAGTTAGTAGGAAATTACTTTTGCTCAATCAACGAAGAGAGTAACGCTCTGCGAGAGCAAAAGATGTTTCAGAAAAGTGAAATTTAAATCGATGTAATACCTTAGGCTTAAAAATAAAAGAATCAGATTTAACATCGGACTCTGAATTTTATAGAAAATTATGAAGATAATTTCAAATATATGCAGTGGGAAGTGTTTTATTACAGAAAGCAGATGAAATTAAGAGAGAAGTTTCATCAGGAATGGATTTTAATTTTTAAAATGAACCAGAGATTAATGTCAAGAGGGGATCTTCTTGTTCTCTCTTTTCCTAGAAAAATAAATGTCGAAGTCATCATTTTGATATTTTGAGCGGCGCAAGGAAATGAAACAAATGCCGTATTTCAAGTCTCACAAAAACCGTTCAAAACAATTTAGAACGTTTACGTTACGTAGTTAAATAATTAAAAAACAATTGTAATTTATGAGTTTAGCAGTAAAATCGGCTTTAAATTTCATTATATTTCCATCATATATATGACTGTCCGTCCGTCCGTCCCCTCATCTATATCAGAATCGGCTGGACTTAAAGATCTTAAACAATCTGCATTGTGTTTCTACGATGCTGAAACCCCCAGCTTAACTATTCTCATCTTTGTAAAGGCCCGGGTTCGAACCCAGAAGCCCATAATACGTTTCCATAAGAGATGTACGTAGATTACGTTTTTATGACTAGCAGAGGCTGTTTCTTTTACAAAATTACAGTAGAAACAATGGTCATACGAAATTGAGACAAGTGTCTAAAGAAAGGAAAATGATCCAAGAATCTTAATTTAGTCGTGAGTCATTCATATAATTTCGAAATTGCGAGAACTTTGATAAAACACACGGAGATTTCGCAAAATTTTGGGAAATAAACAACTTATCCCTTTGACGAATAAGGACATTGTTGAATGTTGATTTCATGAATTACCCCATTTAAGTGCACGGGGATAATCAGTTTTTATAATTTTTATAAGAAATTTGCGTAGAGTAGGCTTTCATGACTTGAAAATAGTAGAATAAATATTATTAACAGTGTTAAGAAATATATTGATTTATTATGATCTTACGACGGACTGTTTCTGTCTTAGACTAGGTATATATATATA
>KZ309512.1:298766-347770 GCA_000376725.2 Ladona fulva
AGCTCCGCAGTCCTGGCAGTATAATGAACGCCAGAACGGTCAAGAGGTATCCGACATGAACCGAGAACCGGCCTCAAATCAGCGAAGCCGACCCCGTTGTCCCTACAGAAATTCCGCAGCCTTTGGTTCAAGCCGAGAATTCGACTCCAAACCTCAGAACCACGGTCCCTCCGCGGAACTATGCTGCAAATGGACAGCGACACTCGGACACCCGACTCACTCTCGACACGGGAAGCCTCGGCGATCAGACTCTTATAAGAGTCTAAGATCTCCTCGGACCCGAATCTCGAGGCGTCGTTAGTGCCCGCGTGCACCACCACTCGCAGCACGGAGCAGTTCGATGACGATACCGACGTTCTCAGTTCCTCCGTCACCTGCGGCATCGTACCTCCTGGTAAACACCGGGAGAACACCCGATCACACACTCCCTCCCGGCGGGCCCTTGGGCGTAAAGGTTCCATTATCCGCCGAACATTGGAGCTTCCTAGTAATAACATTCCCCGCCTCCCCCCCTGACCCTCTTCGGACTCAGTCACCCCCGAGGAGACGGAGATGGCAGCAGGCGCAATGTCCTCCGGGTCGTCTTCCGACAACACCGAAAAACGATTGCTAACAGGGAGAGAATTGGCCGTAGCCTCCTCAACTCCCTGCTTCCGCAAAACCACCCCACGATCCCCCCGAATGGAGACTACCTTCCACTCATCGGGCTTCCTGGCCGTCGACATCCTCGCCCGCGATGAGACCTTCGGGGCACCGTCGATCGCTCGGCCGGCTTCAGCGCTCAGGCAAGCCCGAGCCGCCAACTTGGCGCAGCGAGCTTTCTGGGTGCTACCCTCAGATCCCACACGTGGGGAGGAAGCCTCCAACCTCTCCACCCTAGAGGCAAGATCCGCCACCAACCTTCTGAGTTCCGCGTTCTCGGCCGGGAGGGACTCGAGAGCAGCGGTTCCCAGGAAGGAGGAAACGGGAGACCTAGGAGAAGCCATCCTAACCTATAAACCTCAACTGATTTAAAACAAACTTACAAAAAGAACCCACAAGAAAATGAAATACGTTAACCTAACCTAAAACTGAAACTTGACCTGAGACTAAGGAAACGACTGAATTAATCTATACGAAAGTGACAGGAGCGATAATATAAACCTCTTTAGTGGAAGAAAAGGACGGGTTTGTTTAAACGGTAACGAGGGTAAGGAAGCGAAAACGAAAACTTCCTCAAAATATAAGCACTAGCGAAGATTCTTGACCGGAATTAATACGAATAAAAAATATCTAAATAGCTCATCTAAATAACTTACTCTTACTTAAAAAAAACCTGCAACGACTGAGAGTTTTCTAAAAAAATAAAATACTTAAAAAGGGCTTCTAGTACTTAACACTAATCTGCTGCTCAGCTAAGACGGGCGACACTGGACTAATATATACGTTAAGGTCTAGTTGCCGTTTTTCGCACCACCTTTGAATATGAACTAAATCGTTTGCTAGTGAAATAAAGTCAATTTTTTACATTGTTTATTTATATGCCTCCTCAAACATCCATATACTGCACTGTTACAGAGGTGGGCTTCAAAAATAACAACTGACAAACACACACGACCAATCCCTAACCGGACCATTTCCCTAGCGTGTTAGCCACTGGCGGCCGGTATCATTCGGAAGATTCGGAGACTCGGGTTTGAGTCCTGGCTGCGGAAGAATTTTTCTCCTTTATTCCTTCATTTAAATCAAGCTCGTGAAACATGCGTTTATCATTGCACACTCCATATTTCACGAATTTGTCTCTTGTACCGAAGAGAATGTTTTCGATTTTTAAATTCAATCTGAATACAGCTTTCAATCTGAATACAGCTACACTGATATAGATTTCCACCAAAATATATATTAATTTTGCTTCCCTTGCGCATTAAAAGGCAAACTATTGCTAAATATAGTACCGAATTACAGTTTTATCTTAATTGTTCGAGTTAATGTGGACTGGGGCCTCCTCGGATAATAAGAAATTGTGTCTAAGAATATTCGCTTTATCCAGCTCAGTCAGCTCTGACGTACAGTCAGCTAGAAACGAAAAAAGCTGGCCAAAAATTCAAAAATGGCTTTTTAAGTGAGAACTTTGAAACTCCGCATGACTACTATTGAATAAGTTCTGCATTCAACTTAGCAAGTTATTTTCGTTAATACCATTGCATCACAATGATAAAGGAGGTCAAACTTGACAAAGTTTTGCGAAAAATACCGTCTTTGATTTTTCACAAAATTCTTCAACTTCAATCTGATACTGAACCCTAATAAGGAAATTCATCGAGTATAACTTAATGCTATACGATAAATCTCTTCTTTATCCTTTATTATAGTATTTTCTAATGGCCACGGTGGAATATTTGCATACTTTAGGTAACAAAATGGTGGACCCTTATTTTAGAGCAAATTTTAACCTAAAGCGAGGAAAATAGTAGAAATAGACATCGATAAAATCTGGCTGACTTATACCACGGTGTTTTAGAAGCTCTCTGAAGAGGAATCAGGAATAAATTCTTGCGACGCCGATAATGAAAAGTACTCTTCGACATCGCTGCAAGGGCCAAAACCGCGCTGCGGACAACAGCCCTCATTGGCGATATAGGTTTTGAGAAGAATTAGAGAAGAAGAGAAATCTCGGCAAGATGGGTTTGCCACGTTTGCTCTCAGAGGAGAATAAACACAATCATGTGGTCGACTCTGAAGCTATTTTGGCGCTTTTTCGTCGCAATCCTGACGAGTTTCTGCGTCGATATATAACTGTGTACGAAAAATGAATACACTACAACACTACAGAGACAAAAGAACAGCCAAAACAGCGGGTGTTTGAATGCGAACGGGCTCCGAAGAGGGCGAAGACGATGAAATCGGCCGGCAAGGTGATGGCCAAGGTTTTTTGGGATGCACGCGGAATCATGTGCACCGACTACTTGGAAAAAGGTAAAATGATAACTGGAGAGTATTGCACGTCGTTATTGCACCGGTTGAGCGAAGAAATGAAGAAAAAAACGTCCTCATTTGAAAAAGAAAAATATCCTCTTCCAACAAGACAATGCACGGGTGCACACCTGCACAGTTTCAATGGCCAAAATGATGAAATTTTGGCACAGAAATTTCAAAGGAATCCATTCTTCCTTCGGGGCAACCTTCGGAGGACGTGATGGAGGTCCGAAATAAAGACACGAGAAAATACCGGGAGCGATTCAGTAGGAAACACTCGTGAGTTGCCACCAATGAACACTTGCTTCGGAGATTGCTATTAACATCCGATCCAATGATATCCATGTCAGCACCTATTAACGTTACAAATAAGGCAAGCAAAATGGGCAAAGAAATGAAGGAGCTCATGATCATGAGCCACGAAGACGACATGGCGCAAGGAGATGAAGATTCTTGTGATGATGAGAGTATTATAAGGCCGGAGGTAAGATTCATTAATTTCATTAGATAGATATTTAAACATTACCAGCTTACTTTTATCAAAAAAATAATTATAGCTTAATATCATCGAAAAATTGACAAGGTATGCGTAATCAAACGAAGCTTTGTGCTATATTTAAATAACGAACAAAACGAGATCTTTTCATTCATGACATTAAGATTTTCAAAAGGAATAAAGTGTGTACAGAGTAGAAATCATACTCATAAACCAGTAAAAATACATTTAAGAAGCGTGTTGGTCCGTATATCATCTCAAAGCCGAGATTGTCATGGAGGGTGACGCTCCGCCGCGCGGATATGGCTCTTGCCTCGCCATCGAAAATTGGGTATTCAAATCGGCGTCGCAAATTGTTGCAGGATTTTATTTTAGATTCCTTTTTAGAAAGCTTCAAAGAACATCGTGGTATAAGTTATCCCGTGTACATCGTGGTACATCCCTAATATTTTCCTCGCTTTATGTGAAATTTTGCAGTAAAATATGGGTTCGCCATTTTGTTGTATAACGTATACAAATATTTTACTGTGATCATTCAAACCAAGTAACATGAAGCATAAAGTATAGTTTTATAATACAGCATCATTTTTACCCGATGATTTTGCTCATTTGGGTTCAGTGTTGGCATGAATTTCAAGAAATTAGTGAAAAATCGAAGACCGGCTTTTTTCGTCAAATTTGGTCAACCTTGGCCCCCTGTAGAATTTTAATACAGCGGAATGAAAGTGTATGATTTGGTAGGTATATGCAGAATTGATTTAAGAATAGCCATGCGAAGTTTCAAAATCCGCACTAAAAAAAAACCATTTTCTTATTTTTGGCCAGTTTTTTCCGATTCTAGCCCACTGTGCGACGTTTCGACGGCTAACTCCGCCATCGTCCTCAGGGCCCTGAAGACGAGAGATGTTGTCAGAGTGCACTCTAAAGTCCTCAGCACAGTTAGTTCCTAAATTTCCCGCTCCGTCACGTCGCGAGGTGTTGCGTTAATTTTGGCCAGCACTGTACATGCAAAGGTTGTCCCAGCACACCTTTAGGCAGCCTTTTAGGGAGATGAAGTAAATTATGTTACTGTAATGATGTCATCCAGTAGTAAGGAAACAAATTCAAACTAGGAAAAATTCAACAACATTCAGCCATTCTTCTAAATATATTGGAAATTGTGCCCAAATTTTGATGCACGAACATGCACTTTGGTTTTATCAGGGTCGGCCTCAGAAGAACGGAAGTCATTTAGAAGCCTAGGCTACTAGGGGGGGATCCTAATGCTATAGAAGGGTTAGCCTATTCCTTACCAATTTCAAATGCTACGGCAACATCCGCCACTTTCAGGGATGTATTACTTACCATTAGGTATATTAAAAAAAACGATGTATATACTTCATATTGCAGTTCAAAAGAGGACAAGAGTTTGGAGACTTATAAATATGCGGAAAGCGATGATTCCAAGAAATTTTGGGGGAGATTTCTCGTTCTTCTCATCGTTTTCACCCAAGATATTTTTATTTTTATTTTTCATAATTAAGTTAAAATTAGTAATTTAATTAGGAATATTAATTAATAAACAATTCAAAATATATAGATAGCAATTATCTAGTGTTCTTTTTAAATGTCATTTACTCCGAAAAGAGAAGTTGAAGAACTTTAAAGAAAAGAGTTTTTTGATAAAAAACTTTTCAATGGCTCAAAGCTTTTGATTAGTATGTTTATCAATTGCAAATAAAAATTAGCCGAGGAGTATCGAAGCATTTTATACCATTCAAAATTCGCCATATTAATAATACTTTTGATTCAACAGATCTTTCTCTGGGTGAGGGTTGTATATTTAAATAATAGGGTTTTTAAATAACTTAATTTCAGCGAAAACGCTATGTAGCGAAAACATTTTGTCGCGAAAACGCCTTGGAGCAAAAACTTCGTGAGCAAAACTGTGTATTTCGCGAAAATGTATACGTCGCGAATCTACTGTAGCGAATATTCCGGATCCCATAGAAAATTCGAATAATACGGAAGAGTTATCTTGCGTACGTTATTTGTAAAATAAACATGTAATTTCAGGCATTTCGTAGCACAACATGATTTACAATGAGAAAATCTCTTTCACGTAAAAACTCATTGAAAAAATATATTTCTCTTTCCCTTCAGAATATATATTTCCATTGTCCAGGTGCAGTTCTTCTTCTCGATCAAATCCAGATGATCACGCCGATGTTTGCCCGCGTATTCCGAACTGGAATGGCTACAGCAAAAGTAACAAAGCTGTGTGCTGGTACTACATATGTACATACATATGATTGTAAGCGACAAAGGCAAAGCACATAAATGTGTATAATGCGGGACCTCGGTTAATCGAGGGATTCGCATAATCAAGACTACTGTTCCTATGAAATTTTGCCGGTAACTTAATTTTCTGAGCATCTCGGACCTCATTGTGCTGCACATATTCCACTCCTGGCTCGGACCTCATCTTGCCTAGTATACCTCACTTCTCCTCATACCTCACTACTTCTCAAGGGATTTTGATAGCTAATGATTAAGAGGTGTATGAATTTACAAAGTCTCCATTTGCGCACTATCCCGCGATTCGAGAAAACGTCGATTGAAAATTGTTCCGACATGGAATCGACTTCCTCAAAGGTAGATTGCCATCGCAGAATGGATCGATCGATCACAATTTTCGTCTCCGATGCGAGCAATGCCCTGTGGCGTGAGAATACTCTCACGCATCCGTTGCCTAGAAACACGGATGTAAGGGGATCCTGTGACGCCTTAACGGTCAGGCTGCATTTGAGGGCAAGTGACCATTCGGCTGAAGATGAGGAATCCGAGGGGACCACATATTTAAGACGTCCCAAGAAATACAGCAATAGAAGTATAAAGGCTTACTTCGTGGAGTGACAAGTTTTAATCATAAAGAAACAAGTATATCGAAAAAATATGTGAAGTGATATGAATCGGAACATTTTCGATTGGTATTGAGAACTAATACAAACAGCTGAGAAACTGCGGTATTCGCTTTAATCTCAGGCCGAAAACGATGATCCACTTACATAGTTATGCACATAATAAATAGGTTCAGAAACACCTTTACTTCTATTGATTAAGTGGCTTAAGACAAAATTTATCTAATAAGTAAAGCGCTTTACATAGCAATGCCACTACATTTACAAATGTATATATTGTGTTTCCCGAACACATCGAATATAATATTATAATCTTTATTTTGCCGCCACAGTAATGATTAACGTCCAATGCGTAAACGAAGTTTGTCTTTATATAAATCAGAAGAAGGGACACGGTATGGCTCAATTAATTAAAACGCAACTGTCGCCATCCATCTTTAGCTGTAATGAATTTAATTCGAGAATTGGTTTCAAATAATGACGCAGAGATATGACAAGTGACATTCTAAGATGAAGCACGTTGCTAACTGGAATATCAGCTATCTCGTCGATTAGATCTATGGGGATGAACTTTTCGAAAAGCTTACGTCGGTAACCAAGTGTTCTATCCCTAAACGAAGCCTACCCTAGGGATTCTATCACAGCCGAAGCACTAATGTCGAATCTAAAATCTCTCTTGACAAACATAGCCGCTCTACGCTGGACCATCTCAGGATCGAATATTCTCGTATTACAGATGTCCTAAAATATACATAAAATATACATAAAATATACAAATATTAAAAACGTCTTTCGTGACAAAATGCAGTATTTGGGCCTCAACTTATTGTTCATGATGAAAGAGAAGTAAGAACGACTTGGTAAAATGCGGAAGACGTTCGATTTTCGATGGGGTCACAGCCAATCAGGATTCGAACCCGGCGTTGCTAGGCTAGCACTCAAACCACTACAGGACCGAGGCCGGAATATGTGGACAAAGAACTAAAATTTTAACATGGTTTTGAGGAACTTGGATTCTAAGTTTTTATAGTGATTAAATTAACGTACGTACGTATTCCATAACTCCTATAATCTGGTTGCGTTTCCTTTAAAATTGGATTCATAACAGAAATTTTAAATTAACGCCTTCTTCTCCGGGATTCGGCCTTTAAATGGGACGTTTCCGGTCTTCGCTTTACATCGACCTTCCAACCTACAGCATTACTCACAATACGGCGTATTCGCAACCAGGAGATTTATCTTTTTCAAACGATGTTTTTACTTCCACTACTTGGTTACTTATGCGACTTTTAAACTTACATTCTCCGCGTTTGCAATTCTATTTTCATTTTTTTCATTGTTTTTCTCATTTTCGATTATCTGCTACTTAAATTTATCGTATTATACATTGTCTTTATATGCATTAACAGTGTTTTCGCGGGATTTTACATTCGTGAGAGGTGAAAATAAAATGCATCTCAAACCACACTTGGCCATAAACGTTCACTTTATAGCAAGTTATGTTTATTTTGTTTCGAATGCAATGCACCTGTTATATTATTTGAATGACAACATTGATCGGAAGTACTCTTCTATGCGGTTTGCTTCTCCTCTCCGTCACAATTTCCACTCTCAAGAAACCGCACCAAGTGCTCATCACATCCGAATGAGGAAGATGGAGTGTACGTACGCACACCGAGATTGATTTGAAGTTATCTTCGCTATGACATTGCTCTCTATCCTTTTCATCGCATCTACCTACAATGCGCATTATAAAACCGAGCTTTTTAGTTGCTTAACCGCATATTTTTCGAATATATGTGCTTCAGTTTAAGTTATTTGTAAGAGTGATTTCGAGATGATCAACTGATTCGACTACATTTATATTGATTCCGCTAATTTTGTACTGGTTCTTCTGACGTAATACTTTGTAATACAGGCTGAAATACTTAATATTTATTAATAATTTTCGAAATCGTCTAGCTTCATTGACTGCTTTTAGTATTGCTTTGCGATCCTACTTTTCGTTCTCACAGCTCCTTTCTTCTTTCATCATATCATAGGTATATTATATATAATTTCCCAAGTGTCCGTCCGTCCGTTCCCCTCCGTATCTGAGAAACGGTTAGATTTAGAGACATGCGGTAAACTGGCCCGGATTTCTAATTACTGGAAACCCCGGGCATACTTGATTTGATCCCCGGAAAAACCCGAAGTCGAACCCCGGAGCTAAATAGTGTGTTTCCGTAAGATTGCACGCGATTTTTCATTTTCGAGAGTGCAAAGCTTTCTTTCTTCATTAATTAAAATACCTAAATCTGAACGGATTTTTATCAAACTTTGTTCATTGGAAGGTTAAATGTGCAACCAATTGCCATGTTTAAGCGTTTTAAGGTCCATTTTAAAAACTGATTTTTCTGCACTCGCTACGGCAACCATCATTGTTGCCTCGGATGAATAAAGAAGCTTTAGAAAGAAGGGGTGAGGGAATGACGTTGTTTTCTATTTAATATCTTTAAGCGTCTGTAGTAACCGTAGTAACCAAACGTTATTTATAGCAACGTAAATATTTACAAATAATTTCCTGTGAACTTGCGTTTTCCTGTTGCGTTGAGAATATAAAAGTAATACTTTTATGCGATTAAAATGAGGTTCAGTTATTTTCATTGAGTTAAACATTCTTCCGCATCAATTTGGAAAATACTTTAGAATAATATGTGGAATAATACGACATTCCTCATATCAATATTTCAACATTGGAAGAATTATTAGTTGAATCGCGAGAGCGTAAGTAATTGTGACGATATCAAATCAAAATTACTTCACAGAGATTATTATACAATTTAACAGTCTAAGATTGAAATTAACTTTTCTTAAATTAATGATGATTTGCAGTGGCTTAGATGTTCTAAAGTTAAAATCAAGAACTGTATAAATAAGGAATGCCGTTTTGGCCCTGGTCAATATTTGGAATGCTTCTAACCAACCGGGATGTAAATAAATGTAAGTATAATTAGCTACTTTAAATCAAAGCTACTTACAAATGATTTCATTGAATCAAAACGCATTAAACGTTAGATATCGAAATCTAGGTAAATTGATATTGCTTAAAATATATAATGGTTTTCATGACCTTCGATATTGTTGTCCGAAAGTTAAAATGAGGGCATTAAGAATTATTAGAGAAAACTTTGTTATAGCATCGTAAATATTTGTAATTAAATTTTCTGTTCTTAAATGAGCTTTAGATGTAAAAGTAATTAATATGTGTGAAACATCGGCAACAGTGATATTTGCTAATTCCCTACAAATTGGAACGTTTTTCAACATCATAAAAGTCAGTCCACCAACGTGATTTAAGGAACGTTTTATATTTATCAATCGGTCAACTATTAGATAAATCGGATCTTAATTCTGGCCACTTCCTGTTTTTAAACATTCGATTCCTTCATTTCATCAGCCACGCTTTTTTCATGGCCTTAGATGGCCGCATTGTGTAATTCGACGATCATTATTATTACTTAGACGCGATCGATCATCCCCTACTTCGGATTTATCGAGTGAATGCTCTATTTGCTCATACTCGGTCAGTGGCGTTGCGATTAATCCACAACGCGGAAACACGCTGTGTAAACACATCCGCGTGTGCGATAGTTATTAGATAAGCCACGGTTAACGGATTATTTATAACGGATCGCAGTCACGTGAATCACATTGCTCGAAGAACGCTAAACTCATGCTTATTTTATCTCCACGGTCGTCCGTTAAAATTCGGCATTAAATTTCGCATGTGAACGCAGATTCGAAGGCGGTAATCCCAATCCAAATGAGAGGAGGAAGTGACAACGGAATTGACAGTTCCACTCTCGTTTCAAACGGGAAAATTCGTTTGCATAATCATATCTTACCTTGCTATTTTCAGAAGAGAATGTCATCGATTAGCTGTTATTTGTATTTGCCGTTATTTTCAGCTCAACGAGATTTGGAATATTTTCCGTTCATTGGTTGAATGTCATAATAGCACGAACCGGAAGTTCTGGCAGCCATATAATTATGATATACGTCTGTATTTTGGTATAAGATGGAAGAAAATACGAGTAGTCTTTCATATACATTTGTCTTGGCCGTGCTGAGTTATACTTGACCTTACTGAGGTATGAGTGACGCTGTATGATAGCATTCTTACGATATTACTCACTTATAACTGAATACTATCAAAATAGGTTTTCTTTTTTCCAAATAATTTAAATCTAACGACCAATTACCAAAGAATATGTGGGAACATATGTGGGACCTCGAAAGAAAAACTGCAAACACAGATAAAGTTTTACAAAACAATGGCTGTTCCCACATGGTTTGTGGACAATTGCTCGCGAACACTTGCTCAACAGTTGTTCGCGAACACTTGCTCAACAGCTGCTCGCGAACACTTGCTCAACAGTTGCTCGCGAACACTTGCTCAACAGTGCTCGCGAACACTTGCTCAACAGTTGCTCGCGAACACTTGCTCAACAGCTGCTCGCAACAGTTGCCGGTCAATTCCTCGCCGGACAACTTTAGTCGTGGCCAATTCTTCTCGGGGATAATTGATCGGACTATTCCTCATCAGCAAAGTTGCTCGCTTCATATTATTTATAACTATCAGAACATCAGGAATTTCTTTTTACAGAATTTATTACAACTCGCAAAGATACAGTTTATCACATCTTCAGAAGTGAGCGTTAATGCGTATGAAGATATATTTCCGCAGCAAACTTATAAATGAATCACCATATAATAATATAACTGAATTGAGTGTTTCAGTTGATATTTTGCTACATCTGCTAAATGGATATTAGTATAATCTGAGTTAGGAGTTATATATGTGCTTTAGAATTAGTATCTTATCAAAAATGATAATATTTAGGAAGGCATGGTGGATTTATTTCTAAAAAGGTGACAGATTCCCTAACAGTGAATGACGAAGTAGAAGGGCCTTCCGGGTGAAGATTACTTGAACGAGGAATGCAATTAAGCGAGAAGCTAAGATACGATAATATGATCATAAAATTTCACAAGGTATTCATTATAAATATTGAGCACATGTTTATAAAGCAGAACGAAAACTATGCGATATGGCAATGTAAGCCTGAAAATGTGACGTAATCTTGATTCTTCCTTATCCTTAAGAAAGTGTAGGCGAGTTTTTCCCTTATCGTCGGCCTTGGTATTGGGATTATATCTCAGGAATTGTTACTTTAAAAAGTATAGAGCATACATTTTGCTTATAATCCGGAAACTTTAATATCGGTGCTCGTACAAGTCCGTGGTACTTCTTAAAACCGAAATCTTCCGAGAAGGCGGTTGCATTGCCCATGCAGCGTTTTGGAAAAGTTTATTTACCGGCTTCGTAAATTTTCACAATATTTTGTTTCAGATTCTGCTTCTCATAGCTCTAAAAACAATGTGGTATTGCCCATGTAGGTTTACGCCTGTTTTCACCAATTTCGTCGCTCTTTGTTTAAAATTACTCTCAAATAGGTGTCTGTAATTATGTCATATAAAGTATGCAAATTTTAAACTATTATCATTAAAAATTAAATACTTCGAAAGATAAAGAACAGATTTACAACATTGAGTTAAATTTAATTCGACGAGTTATCTCAGATGGTCCGCATGGGCATGGAGATAAAGAATTTCGCAGAATTTCGAAGAATGGAAGACTAGCACCTCTTGGATCCCGAGTATTACAATAAAAAAGTTAGGTCGCTCAAAAGGAAAGTCAGAATTGCGCATAAAAGGAAAGACCGCGATTTAGATTCTTTGCAAAAGTATAAGCAATTAACTAAGGAATTAACAGCAGAAAAAATACAAGCAGAAGAGATATACATATTACAAACACTCTTGACTCGGGAAATTCCAATGAGTTCTACAAATATCTACGCCGCAGGAAAGGAGATAGGAACAATTCGATATCAATAATATAGACTCAGAGGAAAATCTGAGTAATGAACAGGATGTCGCTGAAGAATTCAGTCACTGGTTCTCTCAGTTATTTTTAGGCATATTCTTAAACTCAAAAGTAGAAAATCTAAAGGACCTGATGATATCTCCAGTGACATCATCAAACTGGGAGGTAATGCAATAGTACCATACCTTCGAATATTGTTTTCAGCCTCCTTAAATAATAATCAAATCCCTAGCGACAGGACAAAGGCAATTGTGATTCCGATTCACAAGGGTGGATCTAAAACATCAGTAGATAACTATAGGCCCATTAGTTTGACTTCTCAAGTATGTAAAATAATGGAAAAAATTATAGCAGATTACCTTCGTGTATACTGGAAGGAAAACGATTGGTTGTGTGAGAGGCAGCACGGTTTCAGGCAGGGTTACTCATGCGAAACGCAGCTACTCGGACTGGTGCAAGATATAGCCGAAACTATGGATAAACGGGATGAAATTGACGCGGTTGTCATTGACTTTGCAAAAGCCTTCGATAAAGTATCGCACGATCTTCTCATAGCGAAAGTACGTGAGTTAACCATTGACCGTCGGGTAGTATTGGCTTACTTTAGTGGTATTTAATGTGCATAATGTGTGTATATGTATGTTAAGTATATGTATGTTATGTTTAAATTATGCTTATGAATAACTTCATGTATACTTTTAGTATTTGTTCATTTTTTTCTGGTAAATGTACTAGATATGTAAGATATAATACCCCTTTACATGTTTTTGTTTTGATTTGTGCAATCATAACTTCAATGTGCCCATTTATTCAATGTAATTATCTATTGTTTTATTGTAATTCTTGTGTCATTGAAAATATCTGGAATTATTTATTTATTTATTTACATTATCGTTGCAATTTGGTATATACCAGGTGGCAACGGTCAGGGGAATAAAAGAAAATTGCTGTAATAAGTGCAGCATTTGCCCAAAGACCGGAGGAAAACCTCCAGTGGACATATTACAGCAATTTTCTTTTATTCCCCTGACCGTTGCCACCTGGTATATACCAAATTGCAACGATAATGTAAATAAATAAATAAATAATTCCAGACGCATAAATAAATACATAATATTCGGTCAAATTTAACTTCATTTTTAAATATAATGCGCTAGAACTAAAGAAAATGAAATGTATAGCTGTACGCAGAATCAATTTAAGAGTATTCAAGCGAGGTTATAGAGTAAAATGATATCATCTTTGTATTTTTGGTCAGCTCTTTTCGATTCTCGAACTCTGATTGCGGCGTAGATGATGATGATAGAGATACATACAGTTGTAGGACTCATGATCAGTTGCTTGCCGTACCATTCCTCGCTATTCAGACAGAGAGGCTGTGAGAATTGATTTTAAATGGTCCAATATTTTTATTCCTTACAAGAGAAAGGTATAGTTGCCAATTTTTCTTTTTTTTTCCTCCGCTATAATTTTAATCCGTTATACTCTTGTATTGTGTTTCCTGAAGAGTGAATTGTCCTTACCGTTGATAAGGAAAACGTCAGCACTGTTTCTGTTTCCATGGCTGGATACTAAACTTCAGAAATGATGAAAGTCTAGCGTTCTTCTTCTTAACTTCGAATCAGTTACAGTATTGGTTACATGATAAATATTCATGGATTATAATCGGAGAAATTTTCTTACGAGATTTATTACAAACTTAAACAGCGCAGGTGTTCATTCAGTATTCCAGCGTTTGGATCTTATCCTTTTTGTTAATGCAATCCTTTGGTAAAATCGCTTAAAAGGTTTTTATATGAACATCAGTATCCTTAAAGCCGCACATAAGACGCACAATTTGGTGAGCTTTAGGTTAATAGATAGTATGCGACGCTCAGGACAAAGATAATCCTTTCCTTAAATTTAATCATCGGATGTTGAATGAAGAATCTTAAGACGTTGCAATAAAAAGATATTTTCAGCTCTAGCTACCGAATGAAGTAAACGCAATGTCTTTAACCAGTCGAGTAACCACTTCTCTTCATTCCTAATGTTCCATAAATATTTTTTAAATCTTAATAATTTTTTCCACAGCTTGTTCCTGCCTAAAATTAATATTTGAAAATATGATGGCATGTTAACATTTTTAGGTTCTCGTCGTAAATTTTTAGTTACGCCCTAAATCAAATACATAGTGAACAATTGAAGAGGTAAGGATGTATTTGTAGGGTATCATTATTGAGAAGAATGATTAAAGGAAAGGAAGTAATTTTTTATTTCAATCTGGACGATATAATCCGAGATATGATGTAATGTTGTACGACTCTCGAGTCACTTGCTACAAACAAACCAACACAAAAACGGCAGAATGAAGCGCGAGAAAGTCAGAAGGGCATTCCGTACCTAGGAGATAATTCACTGAAAAGCAGATTTAAACAGCTACATTAAGATTGAATATCACAAAAGGAAGTAATTTAGAAATTGCGCTTATGGGAAACGGATATTGAAACATTTCGAATGACGTATGGAAAGATTTATGGAAATTCTAAATATTGTTTCCTTTCTTATTTAATAAGTAAACCTCATAGTGAATCCAAAATATTAGAAAGTTTTTTTAATAATTTAATTAATTAATTAGGGATGCTTACTTTTCTAAAGGATAGGATATTTATTTCACTTTCTTCCTAAATTTTGACAAAGGCGTCATTGAGTAGGAAAAAGGAGTAAAGCTGAGACGATCTGTTGTGGTTATTACCCACCGAAAGAGTTAAACAGAATTTTTAAAAAGGACTTCATTAACAGCTTGGTGCCTTAATTTGGAATAAGTACTAGCTTATAAAACCAAGTACATACTCATTGTGTTGCCTATTTACCTGAAAATTACCAAATTTTAATCGATTTTAACAAAGGATGGAGACTTTATCATACTTTATGCACTTCCATACCACTTCAAATACCCGATCTTGAAGCTAACAAAGTTATTAGGACTTTCTTTTGTTGGTCAAATCAGATAAGACTTTCTCATAGCTAAAACAGGAATATTAGGTTCCCAAGGAGAAACGGACATGAAAAAAGTCTGACGGAACCGGCACTCGAACTCGGGTCTCCCAATTGCCGGTCGGTTGCTCTATCCATTGAACTATTCCACCAGAACTTTTCTCCATGCCGTTATGGAAGGATTTCCATCATTCTTCAGTGAATGACCGTGAAATTAATTAAAAAATACATATGGTTATACTTACATGACATGAAGTCCACAAACATCTTGCAAAAAGAAACTTCGGTAGTTATGTCCTTCCTCTGATACGAATTTCAAGCAAACACACATGGAGGCTGCAGTTCTCTACTACAGCCACATTCGGTAACCCTTTTGTTCTGAAACACTGTCTGGATTACTCCATGATATAGTGATCATCTCGGTGGAATCAAGGCTCGTTCAACATTCAAAAGCAGAAAGAAGAATACGAATGGGTGATTGGAAGCGGCGACGTCGATGAAAATGTCGCATAGTGCACACAATTCGCAGAGAAAAAAGAATTACGGCTAACTGATTCTTACTTAAGAACTTCTTTTGCAAGAGGAATTGTAAAAAAGATGTTCTTCTCCTATACAAGAAAATATTTGTATAAGAAAAAATTCCAAAGATAGATGTTCCAACAAAGAGACAGCAGAAAAGTTCATATTCATCGAAAGAACAACAGAAGACGTTTATGAGAACTGGATGGAGAAATACCGATTGACTGAGGTAAGTCGCCGAAGAATATAAAAATACAGAACTGATTTTATGAGGCTCATCCATGAAATTCAACAGCCAGTGTACTACAAATAATGGCCGATGAAAACTCCATAATTTAACCAAAAGAAATTGATTGATGAACACAATGGAAATCAACCTCTAAAATGCACGTTTATAATAAACAATCACTCGTCCAAATAATTAACAGTAGCGACGGCTTTAAGAGAAATCTGAATTACAAATCTTATTCCGATCATACACTTCTGAAATTCAGATATCAGTCAGATTCAGAAATCAGTTTGATATTTGAATTCTCGTCAGAAGCAAAGTCATTCGTAAAGAATTCTTGAAGCCATTTGACATAAATAAAATGCTCACGTAAATTCATTATGAAGTCAATTAACATTCATTTACTTATAATTTATGAGTGAAATGTATACGCGAAGAGCAAAAATCTTTTGAGATCGTTAATCTCGCTGCAAAAATAGAAATAAAACAACGTATAAAACGTATATGAAAACCATCGATAAAATAGGTAATTCCCGTTTAGCACTTTAAATTTACTTAAAGATTACCAAATAATTTCTAATTATCGAAACAGAACAGAAAATCAGTAATCACTAAGTATAGTGAACAAATTTTATTCCCATTGGCGAGCTTTGGACAATTTTGCTGATGTTGAGGAAATTGTGAGGTGCTTAATTCCGAGTGACGTATATGAGAATGAAACATTGAAATGCAGGGAGACTATAAATTCGATCGCAGTGCATCGGAGGGAATCAAAACCGTCGGCTGGGAATCTCTTAAGGATAGGAGAACCGAGATTAGGCAAATAATTTTTAAGTAATGATATAAATGATGAAATACTTGGCATCGTTATTCTCAGCGAACGCAATTTTCGTAGTCCGACGTTAGAGAGATTTCCCGAGATTTTAGCGATAACGGATAGCGATTACTTGCTAGTTTTAGGTGTGCATACCAATCAGGTAGCCAATTAGAGAGTTCAGTACTTTCGCACCCTTGCCATACGCCAGATGGCGGCTCGCGGGGTATTATTGTCAATGTATATAAAATGAGAGAAGGAAACTGATACGAGACTGAATAAATTGACAGATTACACTAAATAAAAAGTTGTTCAATGACCAGAGAATGTTGCAGAAAAAGAAGAAAAAATAACAATGAGTATCCTCAAACCGGAAAAAGTGGTGAGTACAAATTTCCTTCGATTAAAAATCTGTCCAAAGTGAATGCAGAGAATTGAGGGCAATCGTTTGTAGAAATTACCTCTTTTCAAAAATGAAAAATTGAAAAAGTAGCAACTGCAAGACAACAACATCGATGGAAGCTGCTCTTTCCTCAAGTAGTTATTTATGTAGTTGAAGGCAATAATGTATTATCGATATCAACTTGAATGTCATAACAATAATGAACGAAACTCACAAAAATTACCAGTTTGTTTTTTGGTCAAGGTTTGTTCGTTATTTTTTGGTTAAAAGTTAATAAAGACACTGCAAGCATGGATAAAGGCAGCTAAGTCGGATGAACCACTTTTCACATTGGGCTTCACGTCATTAAGTGTTCGAACCCTATATTATACATCGCGATGACTTGAAATAAGTATCATTCAAGAACTATACTCGATATTGTTTGTAGGAGGCCATGGCAGAGATTTAAATAAAGCCAAAAAGCCCTTCCTAATCTCAATCAAGTTTTTACTTCGCCATTGATTTAAAGCAAGCAAAAAACATTAAATAACCCTTAGTGACGAGGATAGTTTCGTGATAATATCAATGGCCGAATTTCAATATGATTTTTTTTCGACAATCTCGGCTATCGCTGGTTTTCATGCAATTATTCCGGTATTCCATACCATTTGTATCGAAAAAATTGACCAAACTATCTATGAAAGTCATAGTATCCAGCAGAAATGGCAGATATGTGACGTGAGAATTGCTTTTTTGGAGCAAGACGTGGAAAGGTTGGCTCCACTGTAGACACGGTCATCTTCGAATGTGAGACCAGTCTTTAGGAATGCAAAGCGGTTCCTTGCTCATCCTCTCCCTTCATTTCATGGACTATTTTCGCCAAAGGACTTAAACCACTCTCTCGCGAACAAACGGCCTTCTCACGCGCCACTAACAGACAAAACACATACGACGCAAGTGTTTTCAATCGTTGAGATCGGAGCCGCCTCAATAAAGAATTAAATTATATATTTTACGTATGGAATGAGAAAACTTTTCAGGAGGAGGCAGAGCATCCATACTTACGATTAATATGTCTCACAAGGGAACCTTCCCTCAAGGTAATGATACATTCAAGAATAATTCTTTGACGAAATGTAGAGACCAATATATTCCAGTTCTTCCTAAAGGTTCCTAATTTCTAAATAAAACGAGTTTAAAAAGTCAGCCTTAAGTTCTTTAATTTGATAATTATGACTATCACAGCAGGAGGGCAGACATCGGAAGAAGGGAATGACGTTCTTTTCCATTTAATTTCTTTGCAATCAAACGTAATCCATAGCAGCGTAAGTATTAAAAAATGAATTTCCTATTATTTAATGTCTTGAGAATGTAAAAGAAATATATATTTGCGAAAAATTGATAAAATTTATTTACTATTTCTCTATGATTTGATACATTTTTACTATTTATTTCTGACGAAAATGGTAAAGAATGTCTCAAGTATTTTAAAAAATCCCTTAAATTAGTATTTGAGCACTGAAGAATTATTAGCTAAATCCAATGTGCGTAAGAAAATGTAACGCTTTGATACCAAAATTACTTCATAGTAACACACCATTAAAATATATATAGACTATAATAGTGCGTTTAATTACATAAATATTTATTTATTTATTACGGGCAGTGCCCATTAACCACTATCAGAATACACGAAGAAAATTAACAAAAGAAATCATATATATATAAAGCAACTGTCTGTCCGTCCCCCTATTTCTCTCAGAAACGGCTTGACTTAACGATCTGAAACAAACTTCATTGTGTTTCTAAGATGCTAAAACCCCAAGCAAAATTATTATCTTCTCTATAAAGGCCAGGGTTCGAACCCAGAAGCCCTTAATTCGTTTCTATAAGAGAGACCCAGTTACTAATTGTGAGGTACTAAAAACCTTTAACAGCGGCAGTTACCATAGGATAGTTAGATGCAGAATGAATATTAACGTCAGAATGGAGCGAAAGAAGTTGGTCTCAAGCAGGAAACAGGAGGTACGTAATAGAAAATTAGAAGAAAATAGGAAAGAGTTCCAGCTGGAACTTAGAAATAGGTTTTCAGCACTTCAAGTAGTAGAACTGGAAGCCAAAGTCATGAAAGTCGTGAAAGCAGCAGCAGAAGAAGTAGCAAGTACACCAAAAAGACCAAAGGATAAGAAGTCCAGTGACAGAACCAGGAAAATGATGAAACAGCGAAAGCAACTGAAGCACTCATACTTGCCAAAGGAAAATATCGAATATGTCGAGCTATGCAAGTCTATCAGAGTGGCGATGAAGGAAGATGTAAGTAATTTTAACGAAAGAATTGTACAAGAAGCTATAGAGAACAACAAGAGTATAAAGAGGGTCAGACGACGACTAGCAATGGGAAAGAAACAAATCTTGGTCGTCCAGAAAGAAGATGGCACAACAACTTCCAATAGACAAACAATACTGAGGACAGTAACCGAATACGTCACCATCTTATACAAGATGACAGAAAACGTTGAAGAGGAAAACCAAGAAGAAACACAAAACTCAGAAAATCCCCCCTCTATTCTCCCAGAAGAAGTAACAGAGGCCATCAAGAAGATGAAGAATGGAAAGGCAGGAGGAGCTGATGGAGTTTTAGCAGAATATCTGAAACTTGGTGTTACAGAAATTTCTCCTGTCCTAGCGCAGTTATTCACTAATTGCCTTAGACAAGGGAGAATTCCGAAGGAATGGAACCATGCAAAGATTGTCCTTTTGCACAAGAAAGGAAGCAAGGAAGATTTGAAGAACTACCGCCCCATCAGCCTCCTTCCTGTTATTTACAAAACGTTCATGAGAGTAATAGCTGCACGTCTGAAGACGTCCCTGGCAGCTGCCCAGCCCAGAGAACAAGCTGGATTTCGCAAGGGATTCAGCACTATGGACCACATCCACACGCTGCAAGAAATTATCAGCAAAATGAACGAATACGAGATGCCACTAGTACTCTGCTTCGTGGATTATGCCCAGGCCTTTGACTCGGTAAGTACCTCCTCCACACTGGAGGCACTGGGGAAACAAGGGATAGATACAAAGTACATCCAACTTCTACGCAGCATCTACAAGGACGCCACAGCCTCTGTAATGCTGCATGAAGAAACAGAGGAATTCCGGATTGAGAAGGGAGTGAGACAAGGCGACTGCCTTTCACCAATTCTTTTTACAGCCGTTCTGGAAGAAGTCTTTAAAACCTTAGACTGGGAGGAAAGAGGCCTACGGATCAATGGAGAGCACATCAGTCATTTGCGTTTCGCAGATGATATAGTACTCTTCGCAACCAACGGTGAAGATCTAGCATCAAGACTTCAAGAACTGAACGCGGCTGGGCAGAAAATAGGATTCAGGGTAAACTTATCGAAAACTAAGGTAATGTATAATTCTTTTGCAGCACAAGTACCAATCTTACTACAAGAGGTACCCCTTGAGGTTTGTTCAGATTATTTACAAAGAAGTATGGAACGATGTATGCTTGGAATCACAAGAAGAGACAGGAAACGCAACACCTGGGTTAGGAAGATTACAGGAGTGACAGATATCATAGATAAGGTAAGATCACTGAAATGGATGTGGGCAGGCCATGTTGCAAGAAGAAACGACAACCGATGGACATCAGCAGTTCTGAACTGGATACCAAGAGACGTGAAGAGACCAAGAAGAAGACCAAAGGACCGATGGAACAGAGACATTATTCAGTGTTTAGGGGTAAAATGGCATCGAGAGGCTCAGAATAGAATTGGAAAGCGATTGGAGAGGCCTACATCCGACGTCGGATTGAAAATGGCTGATGATGATGATACATATACACACAAACACAAAAAAAACACTAGTAGACGCTCCCGTCAAGCAGGACGGAACTTAATTTAGTTTAAAAATATATCGTATTATATATATCATTTTACATGAAAAATGGCGACATTTTCCTTTGATGAAGTTCGAAATTTTATTTATGCACCTTATAAGCTGTTAATTGAGTCTCTTTGAATGATTACAGCGGAAAAGCTTAGTTGTTCTGCATGTACGGATACATTCAGTAGATCTGGCAAAGTGGATTTACTGTAAACTGGAGATCCTTGCAGAACATAAGTGTAAAGTAACAGCCAGAAGAGTAATGCAAAACGTATCATAATTGTTTGTCCATCTCACAAGACATTTATGTACGTATTCTGGTTTGTCCAATTATGTTTGTTTTGTGATTTCACGGAAATCTCCGAGGCATTTCCATTTACTGCCGTTTACCTTCGTCGAAGGAAAGTTTTAACCAGAAAGAAAGCTTCGAGCTTAGTTCTGGTAGGAATAAGTTTCCGGAGAGGGCGCTTGGTTAGATGGCAAAGGTTAGCCAAGCCAAGCGGACGCTCATCGCTTTGAATTAATATCGCCGTCGCTCTGACTCATGGGAAGCCATCAGAGGCATTTCAATCACTTCCGCCAATTGCTATCGCACCTCAAATGCGTCATTTCAAATCCTCCACGCAGTCCATCTTTTGGCTCTAGCGAATTGGAAGTGAGTAACATGTCTCAATATCGGAGGTTCTATTATTATTATTAAGAGCAACAACAATGTATAAATTCATAATATAAGACCGTGGGTATACTTAATGTACATAGTATACAATGTACTAGAGTTGTATGTGCACATCACAATAATTAACAATTGCTTTCATCGTAAACTACTGATGCCTATAGAAGATAACCATTTAATGGCAAGGGGAAATACGCTAGATTACTTTGTACTACAATATATTAACAACTATGGAAAAAATAGATTTAAAATCAAAGTAACAATGTTGTTAAATAGCTCAGCTACGCCTCCTAACCACTTAAACTCAATTAGGGAAGCAAAACGTAAACTGAAGGAATATTTGGGGCGTTGCGGTTGAAGAGCCAGTCATAGTGCCACCGGTATTATACGAAACTCCCGCCGATATTCAATGACACTTCTTTATTTTTATCGTAGGACTTTGCTTTCGATTCGAAATCACAGTTCGATATCGGAAAACGAGCCGCAATTTTATGAGACGGTTACTTCTAAGCGTCGTTCCATAAAGTCTTTACTTTTCAAAGAAAATAAAATCGTTCATTTTCATCTCACAATATCATTTCCAAATAAAAACAAAAATGTAATTTGCTTTCCGATAAATTTAGCCACGAAGACTTTTGGATTTGATTTGGCGGCTAAAGCCTTGGAATCATTGGTCGCATTTTTCGGTCGAAGAGCCCGTTTCAATAATTCGAATCGCAGAGGAATACGAAGTCCCCTTCAACGGCCATTTAAGACGATACGGAAGACAGCTGTGGGTGGCGCACAAACACCTGCTGTCGGGTGCATCTATCTGCCTCCGCACCCACGCACCAATGCGGCCTTCAGACGAACTTGAGTATCTGTTCGAACCGGTTTCGTTCGCGCCGAGTGTTAAATGTATAACACGCGCACTAACATCCCTGAATATGTTTTATCCGTCCGTATAACATATATTTCAGAAACGGTTTCATGTAGAAATATGAGACAAACAGTATTTAGATTTTTTAGACTAAGATTCAAACCCCGCAAGCCGCCAGTGGCGCATGGCAGGGGGTGTAGCAACACCAAAGACCTAACCTAATCCATCGTGTTTGCATCTCTAATGCTCTGTGGAAAGAACGACCAGAAGTAACAATCTGTTTTAGCGATTATTTCCTTGTAACGCTTGGTCGTCACGTTTCGAAAACCCTGCTCGTATTTTATCGGAATAACTATGGCTTCCACCTTATCTAAAACTTCTGATTCGATGAATTTTTTCGAAAAGCTTTCGTCGGTAATCTTATCTTGTCGCCTGGGGCGAATTCCACTCGAGGGATTTTATCATAGCCGAAACGCTACTGTCGAACCTGAAGTTACAAGTGACGAAACGAGCTGCTCTACGTTGGACCATCTCTAAATCTGAAACTAACCCTACTTCACGTGGATCCCAAACCGCGCAGCAGTATTCGAGACTAGGCCTAATGAGGGAAAATAAGCAATTCCTTTGACTCTTGATGGACATCCCATCAGAATTGTCATAATGAATTCTATTCGCCTTTCCTATAGCATCTCGAATATGTTCTGGTAACAACAAACTACTGCCTGCCTAGTGTAATTTATTGTGACGTATGAACTCCAGCGGATGTCTGATATTGTATTGTGTTTCTAGGTGGTCTGGAAAAACTATTTTCATATATGAGATGGCTCGGGTTCGAACCCAGGATATTATAATGTTTACATACCAATTCCGTAACAGCTTTCCATAATATGCCGATAATACGTTTCCGTAAGTAGTGCGTGCATTCGTTTTCATGTACTTCAGACTTTGTTTCTTTCACAAAATTAAGTAAGAAATAATCGAGCCGATCGCAACTAAATTAAAACTATACGTTAAATTAATTTAGTCTTAGAATTCAGACAGCATCTATCTTAGTAGTCGTGAATTCATTATTCGTAATTTTTTTATACTATTACATCTACCGAATTAAATTTTAGAATAAAACTGAAGGTATGAAAAAATAAATATTTTTTCCGTTATTAGTTTATAAACATTGAAGTTGAGTATTTTTACAAAATTTCAACATTCACTGTTAAACATATTTAGTCATTATAACAAATAATTTGTTATAAATATAAATACGAACCCGAAATCGAAAAATTATGAATAATGGTTTCCGGTTTCACTTCACGCCGACTTTTTTCCGAGATCACTCGATTCCGGTTCGGTTTTCACTCTGACGAATAAAACGAGTTTCGATTCGATTTTTAATAGATTTCAGTTTTGTGTAACTCTGATTCCTGGGCAGGCACCCAGGCACCTGGGTAAGTAAAGTGAAAAATATCCTCTTTGATTTATTTATTAGTTCGTACGAACAGTCTCGATTATGGACAGTTCGAATACATTCGTTCCTCAAGTGCTGTTTCATAAAATGCGACCGATTTCCGATGAAAACAGTTTCCCCGCCCCTACCGAGGTCGTTTCATTTTCCTCTGGAGTATTCTTCGACTTTCGCAAATACTGAAATCTGCTCATCAGGAGAGCGATGCTCTTCATGAAAGAGAAAGAGCTAACAATGAGAATAGTCGTAGATTATTTGCTTGGTTCATGAAATCTAGATATAGATGATATTTTCCTTGGAGAAAACAGTTGATTTATGTCTCGCCATATCTTTTATTCCGGAGGACTGAATGACTTCTAAAAAATTTACAGAAAACGAGATATTTGGCGGAGATATCGAAGAGAAAGAAACTTTCTACAGAAGTGCGCAGGCGTGGTTTTGGATAATTAGAGGACATTTTACACAGGAATTGAAAATTCGAATAATGTTGTACATATGGTAAACGCGTCTTAGTAATTGAATTTGAATCATTATCATTTGAAAGTCAGAGGAATTATTAGTAAAAATACATACCGACCGATGAAATTGTCCATGTAGTCTCAATGGATCCCATGGTACTTACCTATGAAAGAAAAGAAAGTATTGTTAGTATCTTTGATGAATAAATCGTAGTAACTTCAGTAAAGGCCTCTTCAAAGCTTACGGCAATTTAATATTGAATTATTCCACTAATTCTGGTTCACAAAAATATGTTGGATGAATAACGATGAGTTTGTTACTATTCCCTTTTCCGATTTTTCATTGCCCATCGAAGTGCATTAGAACGGCAGTGTCCAACCTTTTGGACCGCATTACAAAGTTTCTCAGGAGCGCGGGGCAGCAACGACCCCTTGATTTAGCCAAATCTTACATTAGTGAAACTAAAGAAAAAAAAACACTTGTAATTCTTTAACAGTGTAGAAGAATATAATATGTATCTACAATGCAACTCAAATACATACGAGCAAAGTAAAACAACGTTTATTTTTCAAACAAAATAACTAAATATTTATTGTGAACACTGAATCTGATTTTCGAAACCTATAGCCGGTTTGAAGGAGGTAGTTGAGATGCGTTTGAAGGAGGTAGTTGAGATGCGTTTGAAGGAGGTAGTTGAGATGCGTTTGAAGGAGGTAGTTGAGATGCGTTTGAAGGAGGTAGTTGAGAGCATATTTAAGATCCTCATTTGAAATTTTTGATCTAACTTTGCTGTTGGTATGCTTAATACGGGAGAAAAGTTGATCGATAATGTACGTACTCCCTAACAGAGACGGCATTATCAGCGTGTGTTCGTCAAGTGCCGGATATTTTTTTAGGCAAGTACGACTTATATAAGTCCAATAGAGTCATTTGAATAAATTTATTCTGAATTGCATGTCTGATTGCAACTGTACAAATTCCATTTGCAGTCAAAGTGTTAATGTCAACAGTGAATGAAGTAACAAATATACTGAAATATAAATTGGTGTTTTCTGAAATACTTAAGTCTACTTTAAAATTCCTGTGACAAAATAGCAATAAATGCCGTATATGATTCGTAGTTTACATGGCCTTATTCACACAGTGATTCAAAGTGCATTAAATTCTTGTCCTAAATTTGAGATTGCTACAATTTGTTGAATTTCGAATGCTGCCATTGCTTGAAACATGTAGTTAATTAATTGATTCTCACCTTGGAGACACATGTTCAGTTCATGTAAATGAGAAATGATACCCACTAAAATTCTTATTTGTAAATTCCGGAACAAGCTTTCCTTTTGATTCCATAAAACACTCTATGTAATTTCTCAAATCATAGAAATGTTTAAGCATTTTACCACGACTTGACCACCTCACCGCCGTAAAGTACAAAATGTCTTCATAGCTAGTTTCCAAAGTATTCAGAAACTCCTGAGATTGGCGGTGATTTAACCCTTTTGAGCTTATAAAATTTATTGTTTTGATAAAGAGATTCAAAATATTTCCCATTTTTAAAGTCGTTGCACACAATTTCTATTGGTTTATATTTCATGAATCGCAATTTACCTATATTTTCACACCGTCTTCTATACTTTATATAAAAAGATAATTAAGCTGGCCTGTGAATAGGAAATCCAAAATACTAGGGTTTTGAACTACCCTGGTAATTTTTTACGAAATACCCGGGTACTCGATTTCTCCCAGAAATACTTTTTAAAATTCAAAATTTTTTGTAGAATTTACATAACTTTATGCATGATAAAATGGACACACGCTTTTGAAGAGCACCGTTTCAGACAGAAAATATTTTGAAAAATTTAGCAACTTTTTCCACCTCCGCAAGAACTACGTGTTTGTATGTCTTTACCAACCTGTGGAATCTCATCGCGGTCGTCCGTCTCAAAATTCAAATTCCCATCAACCAGGAATGTATGATTTTCGGGACATTTCCTAAAAAAATGGGTTCATTAAAAATAATTATATTATAAATACGAAAAGACTTACTGTTTTGAGGTGAATAGACATTTCCAGTAAAGAAAAATTTCCATCTTTATTAAAATGGCCCTCAACTGAAGGAAATTTAAGGGAAAATACACAATTAATTTGTCAATGTGATTTATAGAAAAATTGCTCTTTTAAAAAGATGCACTTCTTATAAAGAGGATCACTGGCTTGAAATTCCCTTTTTCTGTGGTTTTGAAATATTCGCTTATTTTCTGGTTACGCGCCGCGAGTTGGACGCGTCTGTATTAGAGGGATCGATACATTTTCGACAAATACTAAAGATATTCCATGATTATGTGACAGCTATCTAATAGGATGAGACAAGTACTACTAATAGGATGATATTCCCCTTTAGTTTTGAGATAGCCACTACATTCTCCTCGTCATTAACAAAATTAGCAAACTTAGCTATGTCGCAGAAGCAGGAAGAAATAAATAGATTTGAATGAGAGGGTGGAATTAAACCTTGAATTCACAATTAGTTTGGGATTGAAAAATGAAAGTTTACGAGAAACAGATCCCGTTCTTTACCGAATTACCCGATACTTATCAACAAGCATTCAGTTATTCAAACAGTGCTAGGATCTTAATTGTGCATTAGAGGGAAAGGGTAACTTTGCACCTGAAGGCGTGCATCTAGGAAAATCCCAAGGAAAAATGGACATGAAAAAAGTGTAATAGGACCTAGTGAAAAAAAGTGAACTAGTATGTTCGATGGATGCATGGAATTGGATGAAGGAAAACAACAAAATTATACTTCACTCAGGAAGGAAACAATTACATTTCATGATATTTAGTCCGCTTGGCTAGCTAGAGGTCATCAAGTGCAGGAAATGCACCTTTGGAAGACCTGAGCGAGGCTTCAAAGGGTCAGTGGGTCAATGGCAGCATGAGAACAAGGTTCGGACTGCGGTCCATAGAGGCCGATCAGTAGTACTAGGAAGGGGCACCCCGTTAGCTTTTGATCAGCTAATTACAACATGCTATGATTCCGTATTAAATTGAATAGCAGAATGTAATGAAAATGTAGCACAGGAAGACCGAATGTTATTCATTGGTGAAGAAATCCAGTCCGTGAGCTACAGTAATATAACACATATCCATGTCTATGTAAGTACCCTGCAAGCACCCCTTCAGCGTTTTGCAGGGGGCGCATGCACAATGACTCTATTACAACGACAATGACCCTATTACATGACAATGACTACCCTAATCGATTACTTTCGCGGAAAAATGAATATTTGAATTGATTCGTTTTAGCATCTTTTTCCCTGATCTTCCTCGCAGTATCAGAACGGCCTAAGTATGCAACAAGGAGGACGCATTATATCGGTTACATCATCTCTGAACGTACTTTCTCTGAAGTAATTCAGTGAATTGATCATTTGTTGAAATCTTCTAACTTCTAAAGATTCCCATCCTGCGTTCTGAAGCATTTGAGTGACGCTCACTGATTTATCGTCGGAATTCTTCACAAAACGAATCGCCTTTCGCTGCACCTTTTCGAATGCAGCACTAATCGGCTCACGCACTACAGGCACACTGCATACTCAAGACGAGACATTATCAACATCGCTCGCTTCCTTCGCTTAGACCAACTATTCTGTTAACGAATATTCAATTGAATTCTTCCATTTTAACGGTAATCCTTTACTTTCAGTGGATAAAAGAATTTTCAGTGGATGAAAGAATCATATTTATATATATATTTTTTTTGAGACTCTCATCTTAACGTGATATCACCAGACAGACATTCTAAATTTCTAAAGAATTTCTAAATTTACAGAGTTTAGAAACATATTACTATGATGTTGCATATTCCATCGTACATTTCGTCCACGGCTTAAGGCATATTGTATATGAATGGGATAGCCACATATATCAACATTACTGTCTACTCTAAGCGCAAATACACCTGGGGCATTTCCCCAGGATGGGAGGCAATATTTAAAACACAAGAAAGTAATACGCATTATGAACAATTTCGTACTTGTATGAACTCATGTGCTACGTCAGTGCTAATCTTGATAACCGCTCAATCAGACCACATGTATGAGACAAGGGGAAAAAATATGCTGCAATATCCAATACACAAATTAAAATTATTTTCAAATAGCCCTCAGTACATGGGTAGAAGGATATTCAAAAAACTAAGTATTGTTATGAGACAAAACTTGTCTACAGATAATGAAGTATTCTAAAAAAAAATTAAACAGTTTTGGATAAGAAAATGTCACTATTCTGTAAGAGAGTTTTCTTGAAGATCCCAATGTAAATATGTAAAATGATAAATTTTGTAAAAATGTAAAAAAAATGTTTTGTAAATGTGAACTTCTTTTTGCAAAAAATGTTTTTTAAATGTAAAAATGTTTAGCACACAACAGACGAGATACCAATCGGCAAACAGTTCCTTACTTTGTACTGTTAATGTTGCAAGTGTTATGTATCAATAAACCATTCTATTCTATTCTAACAAAACGTCTAAAACCCTAAGATATTTTTCTTCGAGGCTGTGAAAATGTTGAGCAAAATATTTTCAGCCAAAATTGTATTCTCAGATTCTGAGGAACACACATGCACTGTTACATCGATTGTTAATATCGACACCCAACATTCCATTTGTAAGTCGCCGCCATTGGCGCTTGGCAGGGGTGTATTGTTACCTTACTTAATCTACTAGCTTCTCTGATGCTATAGTTGCTGGAGGAAATTCTGTAACGTAATTTGATCTCCTAAATTACCCTGGGCTCGATGACTGTTTAAATTTTGCCTATATATTTGTTACTCATTTGTTTTCGACTATATAATGCTGCTATTCTGTGTTTCACCTGCCTGATGACGCTCCGAAACCTAGGTCGCTTGCGCTGTTATTTGTTTGTGGTTCAGTATATATAAATAAATTGTGTTTCAATACTTTTTTATTATTTGAATATGAAATACCACTATATTAAGGCCTCTGCCATCCAACGTATGTAACTTAAGTATTTCGTACATCAAGGGATTTCCCATCAAAATTTGGCGTAACAACACATTTATTAACCAGCCATTAGCCACTTGGTTATTAATTAGTTATTTATTTAAAATATACCGAATGAGATAAAAATTGAGAAATTTCACGTAAATAAATATAAGAAAATTGATTGCTAAGAGAAAAGATGCGCTGAATTACATCGTATATCAATTAGATCGCTAACAATATCCACGATGAAATAATCATTAGGAAAAGATATCTTTCCTTGAATGAAAACAATCATATACGAGTATGTATATCTAAATTTATACGGCCTTTTAAATATTATGCACGCAAATATCACCCGGCTAATCTTTTAGCTCAAAATCTCTTATTACGTTTTACGTATTACGTTTAAAATATAAAATATTAATTTATAAGTGACAGACATAATAGCCAGTTTTAAGTAAGGACTGCACTAAGGATCGCGCGGCGTCGAAAGCGGACGCGAAGGGAACTAATAAGGAAACGGAGGAGATTCTCAGAAATAAGTGTGGAGGCGCCACTGTAAAGGAGTAAAGACGAGGCGATTCATTCGAAAATGTAATTAAAGGACGCGATGTCATTCAAAGATGTACATAACTACAGACGACAACATAAATAACGAGGAATTTCATATAAAACTTAATTAAAGTAATAACAAATGCATTCTGTTCTCTTCGATAAGCTTTTTCTTGGCATTTCCCGATGCAATTATGAAAAGCTGTAAATATTAAAGTTTTAAATAACTGTATCTAACATTATCTCAGTAGCATCGAGCACGACTTTCGCAATTTCTAAGATATTGGTTCCAATGGATTAACAAATACGGCTGCAGGAGATTCTTTCGATCTGAGAATTGCCATGAACGAGAAGTGCTCAGAGAGAATATCCCAATGTATACAACCGTAAAATCGACGTCAGATGCAGTTAAAGGTATAGAAGAATATGTACTCTTTTTCAGAACGGCCTCGTTTATTCTAATTAAGATTAAGAAGTAAAACCTTTGAATTGAAAATGGTTATCTCTCCATAGTTAAGGTAGCTGCCATTGATTATTTTTCCGTCGGTTCTAAGTTTGGGGTAAATAAAATAATGCTAATCATACATAATGCTTCTCTTCCACAAATGCTGTCCGGATGACAGAAACGCTGCATTGGCTGCTTAGCAATGAGTTAAATATACAGACATGTCCAGAGCGGCATCAAGGGCTCTTAGGATAGGGCCTCAAGGGCTCTTAGGATAGGGCCTCAAGAGAGAAATGATCGAATTATGCACTCATAAGGTTATAAATCACAAACTACGTAAGGTAGACGTTTAAAAAATCAGGTAAAAAATAATTTAGTAAAGTAAACCCAATTTTCGAAGTTATTCGGATGGATAAAAACTGAATAATACATTCTTAAATCGCTGCAGCTGAAAATCGCCCCAGTCCATTAAAAACTCCTCCGACAGTGGAGTTATTTAAACCTCCTTGGTGAAAGTCACTATAAAACAAAAGATAAAGTTATTTAGAACACATTTGATCAGTACATAATTGGTATTTGTAAAAAATTGCATATTTTTGATGTGCTGTTTCTCGGAAAGTTCTAATTATGCGGAGCAAAATTTGCGCTTACATATAGGAAATTTAATGTAATTTAAAGTAAAATTAATTAACTTTTTCTGTTAAACGCATACTTTAGGAGATGTTGAGAAAAAGCAGAAATAAATGAAAAAATTCGCTGTTTTCGCAGCCCACAGGTGTTTCGAAGCTGCAGAATTGGTATCGACTTGGGTGCTAACGACGTGTTAAAAAATTAGAACTACAAGTTCTTTTGCAAGGTTGGAAGTTTATTGACTGTCAATATGTATGCGGGGACCGCGCGCTTACAGATCTGAGAATATCCAGCGTTCGAAATAAGTCCGTAGGAAGGCTACTCAATCACAGAAACACATTGTAGAATATTTGTCAATGCCAGTAACTGTGGGTGAAAAATGTTTTTCAAAGGTAAAATTAAAACAAAAATATCTAAGATAAAACTCTTTCCAAGGAAGGCTGAAATTTGGATTGCCAATCAAAAGTGTGTTAGGCGGCCGCCCGAGAGGGAGGCTACCAAAAACAGAAATGAGGCCAATTAGCCAAGATGAGGAACGAGGTATTCCTTTCTTTCCTCCATGTAAATACAGCACAATGACTCCTAGAAGCATCCATTAAGGATCGACCAGGTGAATGCCTTTTTACTTGCATAATTACTTGTGTATTCTATATGCATATTTATGCTTCTGTAGTTTTCAAATTGCTCAGTCTAACATAATAATTGCTGAACTTCCCCAGTCAAGCCGGAACTTCAATTAACTTATTTTAAAACATATCTGTCACTGTGTTCTCCTTAGCCTGAAAGTCTCATTGTGAAAATAGCTAAATATATTTGATGGTTTGACTGATAATGGTCGAATTTCGAATAAATAAAAAAATCGATTGGGTTGTCAAGGAGATGAGTTGTTTATAATTGATAAATTAAGTCGTTAAGTTTATCAAAACTCTCGCAAAATCGAGTCCATATCAATATTACACTACTAAAATACGAATCTATAATCCGTTTCCATTATTTTGACACTCATCCAGATTTCGCGGTTCCATTATTTCTAATTTATTTTGGTAAAATAAACATAGTTTGCAAGACATGAAAACGAAATTTACGTGCATATCTTATGGACACATATCACTGGCTCCTGGGTTCGAACCCGAGCCTTCTCAGAGAAGAGATTTCTTGTGGTTTTCAACCTCGCAAAAACAGCGTTTGATATTACGTTTGCTAAATAGAGGGAGACAGACACAACGCACATCATGGAAGGATAATACATATATCAAAGGATATGATGATGCTCCAAAAGACATATGCATCGTACAAGATTATTCATTTTAACAAATACATTTTTTGTGGGAATTTTTCCAGATTAGGATTAGAAGGGAAGTTCAATAAGTCAATCTAACCAAAATCATTCGATTCTGATTAGCGTTGGCAATACAAATTTCCGCAGAGGTTCCGTCATTCAAGACGCAATAAATGTATAACTCGTCCAGATACTGCGAGAATATTTATGCAAATACACGGATATATAAGTAAAATTGCTGAAAAAGCCATATCTTCGCGAATGACAGTGGCTCAATAGGACAATGCACTGGACCACACGCAGAAACCTTTGTAAATTCAAAGTAATATTAGTCTGAAATACTCAAATCAGCAAGTAGAATAACGAATTTCCCGAATTCCGATAAATTAACCTTTCATAACGTACCGATAAGCACTGTCGCAAAACAGCACACGCATAATTCGAATTTGCAGCCACAGTTACAGTTACTGGGAAGTTAACCTCTTCGCCGCTAGATGTCCTTGGTAGCAAGCAGTTCACTTCTCCGGTTTTAGATACGTGGAACATCTTATACATGGCAAATGTCGATATAAACAGAGGAAAGAAAAGTTTTCAATTATCTAAACTCTTTCAATTATCAGTTTTCAATTATCTGAACTCTTATATTAACTGATATTTTCCGAAACAGCTTCTTTCGCTTTTGATGCTCAAATAACGAAGAAACGTCAACTTACTAAATACTAAAATAATTCATTTAGAGGCTGCTAAGTAACTTGCTCGTTGATATCGTAAAAACATTCATTTCCCTTTCCATTTCCTGATTCCATTCTTAAAATTCAGTGATGAAATCAAAGCTTTCTCGAGACTTTCCAACAAATGCATACTTTTATATGTATGTACCTACCTATTTTTGTCATCTATTACGCTATGTTTCTCAAGTAAAGGTCTTTTCCGTGGAGGAAATTAAAGCGAGAATTCCAAAATGGCGACCAGCAGAAAAAAGAATCCATGATCTCCCAATGGCTTTTCTAATCGATCGATCGTGTCACGTATTCGGAAATTACTCCGAAAATGTTCTTTCTTTCTAGTACGACTAACTTTACTAGCCATAGGGAATGAGTTTTGGACACCTGTTTGGTCTTATTCAGTTAAATTTGATCGATGCAAATCAATATTATACTTTTCGTAGAAAGTTAATTTGGACTAACTTCTTTGGCGTATCGGATTGATGTTCGCAACCAATGAGCACAAAGGATCAATTTTTACACCTGCATGTACGAAAATATTCCACCGCGGTCATTAAGATCGACTATAGAAAAGGGTAAAGGACAGGTACAATGCATGGCAATATATTTTAAGCGATAATTTTCTCCTTTAGTTGAAGAATTGCGAAACATCGAAGACCGGTATTTTTCGCAAAAATTTGTCAAGTTTATTAAGCCCTTTCCAATAATGGAAAATTTTGTTCGGCATGAATGTTTGAGAAATATTTAATTTCTAATGAAAAAACACCGAGTTTACGTTCATTTAAATTTCAGGAAAATGTTTATAACTAATCAATTAGCGGCGAATCCTAATGCAAATCCCAATCGTTTGATTGGGAAAGTACAACATACAAAAAGGCGGATTAATTTTATTCTCGAGGAAATTTGCACACCTGAGGACAGCGCAGAATAAATATTCACCGATGTCTCTGTAGTATTGCAGAACTTCAAAATTGTAACTGAAATATAATTACTTATGTTATTCAATTACGTTTTAGAAGGATTGAGGTAAGGTGTATTTACTTCGCACAGTTAAGCCGTGCAGCTGAAACCCAAGGTATAACAAGTGTGAGGAATACAGACATGACTGGGACTCGAACCCAGTTCTCCTACTTTCCGGGCATTCCTAATCCTAGTTCATATACGCAGAGGTCACTCAATGAATTCTTTATCTCGACTAGTAAAACAATATTTATGACAGTGTATCGATGATTAGCTGTCGCACTCTATAGCTCGTTGCACCATCATAACTCAACAATGCGGCGCGCGTCGCAACAAACAAAACAAATAAAACAGCGATTCTCCGCAACAAATGGTTTTACCCTAACATTACTGAATCGATTTAAATATGGAAAGTAAAAGAAGAAGAAATGAATAAGAATGGTTATCTAGTGGGGAATTTTATTTGAAGATGGAAGATTAATTCAGGTTTCCATAGTGTTCCAATGATTTTTCTTCACTTAAAATAAGGAAATCGTACGAAAATTCAGTCTTATCAGCGTGTAACTGAGCAGCATCGTAAGGAGGGATGTTTGATCGCTTCAAATGCAAAATAGAAATTCACGAAAGCGGAGGCTCGAGCCTCTTCTGCATATTCGCTTCTGAATGCGATGGCATTACGTTGTACCATCTTGTTCAAGGGATTTAATTCCCATTTTGGAAGCGACATTACGAATCACATAAAAAAGGAAATTAAAATGCGAAGACTTCCAGGGAGCCATGAAACCGATGAGTTTATTGAAATGTGAAAAGCATTGTAATGGTATTTCATCGCATTCCATCCGAATCGTCAAGATTTTCTCATTTGCATGTTCGAATTTCTATCCCACGGCAATATCGAGTGAATACTTAATAAAGGAGAAAGTGACGAGTATAAAAGCTATCGACGGCTGATTTTAGAAATAGCAAAGACATTATAAGACATGCAGAAGAAATAATTTAAGGTGTGGGTCTCCACGAACGGAATAAATGCCTTTTCATTCTTCTACTCGTTCTCATGTCCTTTGAATTCAGTTCTCAGCTCGGCCGATTCGGACTCGCTCGTGTGCACCAATTGAAACACGCTTTCGTTCGCTGAGCGGAATCGGCTCGTGCCCGGGCGATCCTGTTAAAATCATGGACGTTGATGTCCAAGAGCGACGGTCGCTCCATAAGAATATCAGGACCGTGAAGCAGCGGCAAAGTTATGGAAAGAGGCGGCGGAAAGTATGCGGATGCGCCCAAGGTTTATATCATGAGCCCAGTTCATCCTATTTCTTCTAAATTTTTACCAAGAACTTTCGAGGAGGAAAATAGACACCTCCATTGCCAGGGTTGGGAGGAACTAAAGCCCAGCCGACGTCGACTGGAAGAGTGAATACGCTCGGTACAGCTTCGGCCGAATCGGCCCGGAATTGGCTCGGCCGTGTGAAAGGTCCGTAGGTGCGACTCGCTCTAAACACTCTCTCTCCGCTAAAGAAATACTGCGTAAACAAATGTTCAATTTCTCACCTCTTCCCCTTCTTGATGACATTTAACCACAATTCAAGCGCTCCTGATGATACCAACGAAACCGGTCTAACATTAAAGTTTACGCGGAATCAACCGGAGGATTCCTTATCTCGTCATTATGCGATCAGTCACTAAACTTGTAAGCTGTTACCGAATAGCTTGTGCTAATTTTATCGCGCAAATTTCCCGATTTTAGGAGAATATTAAAATTTCAGTGGTTATGTCGAAGAAGATATTGTAATTTTCTAATTTTCTTGTCTTAATGTAGAATTGTAAATATTATTTATAAGTAATTACCAAATTTTATGTTATACGTAATTATTAGAGTATGGTATAACGATTAAATGTAAGAATTTTAATACTCGTGTATTTTGATGATCATTGAGAGCTGCGCTTTGTGATTTATGGTTTGATATTTTCGTGTACTATTCCACTGCATTAACACTTCTCTTCCTCTCCTAACATCCCTCGCATAATGTTTCTCCACCTTAAATATCTCAATGTGTGCTTCTAATAGAAGCAAAATCGGAAATATAAAAACAGGAGTGAGGGAAGCTGCAGTCATTCTACAATGGAATATGTTCGTAAATAATAATCCGGGATTGTATCAGAGCTTATGAGAGTTCCTTAAAACTGTTTTTAAAGAAAATTTTGATTGTTATTTTTCGACTTAAATGTTTCAAAGTGCGGATATTGAATTTGTGAAGTGCAATTTGGGCTTTAAGAAATCGTATTAGATAAAGGCCAAAATATTACTTGGACCTTGGAGATGATTCTGTTGGCGTTTATTAGTGAGTGTGACCTCGACGGTCTTCCTCCCTCTGCTGCCCATCAGTGCGTGCTGCCTGGAGTCAGCACGCACTCCCTTTAATCGGACGCCAATGATGCGATCACTTATTCCAACTTGAGGAGAATTCACTTCATTCGAAAATACCTCGGACAGCAAATCTGCAGACGAATTTTTTTATTAAAAAGATTTCTTTCGACTAGAGAAAGAAAATCTTTCGCTGAAAGTTCGCAATTTAATGATGATTAAACGAAGTAGACCGAATGACTTATACCAAAAAATTTAAGTAGCGATTCAGCAATTTTACAACTAAAGGTGTACGAAAAATGACAACTATACTAGATTCACCATCATGAAGACACCATTTAAAATGCATTGGCCCATACATTTTGAACGGGAGATATTCGGGCGCTGTTGCGACATTTGCGTAAAAATATATAGTAAGTCGAAATTGTTTGAATTTTTTCAGTATTGAATGGTATTGATGCCGGATTTTCCTGTGTGTTTAACGTTTGGATCTTTACTACCATAATTGCATAAAAAACGAAAATGTTACATTTCAAAGAAATTCTGGATTTTTTTTCTGTTCTGTTTGAAAGCATGCCTTAAGTTCTCTAATTTAAGAAACACATTATTTTTAACATCAAACTCTGCCCCAAATTACTTTCTTTCCAATAGCATTATTTATTTTGCAGACAAACGTTTTTGAGGCATAGGGGAAGTCGAGAATTTTTGGTAAAATTCATTGAAGAAAGGACATGCTGGCTATCTTCCGTCTTATTTGCTTTGGAAAAAACTTCCAGCGGGAAAGTTTCTCAGAGAATAGTGAAACTATTTTATTTGAAATTTCAACGTCATAAGTTTATAACTAACTTAAGAAAAACAATTTTTATTTCGGGGGTAACGCCGTTCACGGCGCGGGCCGCGATCGTTCGAGCGGCTATCTCTGCGATGTGAACAATCTTCCTGCTGTTTCGATTGTTTGTCAAGATAAAGTTAATTAAACGATCAATCAGCATTTAAATAACAACATCATTGATTTATTTAAATATGGTAAAGTTTCCCATCTTCCAGCCTTTTCTAAACGACTACCTACTTCGCTACACTCTTGACAACTTCCCTTTCGCAGTAAGTAGTTGATGAGTTAACATTAATGTGCACAGCCACAGCATTTAACATAATGTTTTAATTCCCTTAACTGAGTATTACTGTTAAGTTCCTCAGTATTCAGCCGTAGTACTAATATATCTGCACGGAACACGTTCAGCCGAAAGCCCTTCATCATTCAAAAGCCTCAGGACCAGATATATACGATAATAGATATATTTTTAAACTAAATTAAGTCCCGTCATGCTTGACGGGGGCGTTTAGTAGTTTCAATATAATTGAGGTCCTGTTGATGTACAGTGACCGAATTATGTTTATTCAATGATTTGAGGTCAAGTTCAGTGTTTAGAGTGGAATAAGGGCTCCATGTTCTTCTATATTAGCAATGAATCGATGTTTCTCTTTCAAAATGATTGAGGCCACCTGTTTTATACACTTTTGTATCTAAACTATATAACAACAGTTCGAAGAATCCGAAAGATTCATACTGCAGGAAGCTATTTCCGTAGTAATCCAAGTTTTATTTATTTAAATCTATTATTTTTCTTTAAAGAGAGTTAATCTCTTACAGCGTAGAGCGATTGCGCCATTCCAAGGACGGGCGACGGCGAAGAAAATATAAATGTCCGATTTCACATCATAAAGAGGAATTATTCAAGGGAGAGCTCTGTCTGACTAAATAATATTATAATAATTATTATGAAAAAATGATATAATTACTATTATTATACAAAACAACGGGAAGGACTAAGCTAAGTGGCAATATTTATAACTATACGATGAATGAGGAACATCTTACTCATGTTAGCACAGGATTTAATACATACGACCTAAGTTTCGACTCAAAAGCGTCTTCATTAGCTATGGTGACGGTCCGCGTCGAAGCGTAGGTCGTCCGGTGGTACAAATCGTTCTTATTCCTCTTTCATCTTCCAAAAGCCACCACAAAGTTGAGGCCAAAATAGTGGATTCTGAAATAACTATACACCGCAACGGAGCATACAAACATACGTACTCGTTCGTCATTGTACCATCACTTTATATTTTTCCATTGAAACAGTACTAATCAATAGGTACTTCGGTTTCTTGCTAAAGAATAAGTTCCTCCTTGAAACGGGGAAAGATAACCCTTGTGATCTGAAGGAGTGTTGTATTATGGTCCATCCAACGCAAATATCTTATCTGGAGGCAAAACAGCTCCCCAATCGGGGGCGAGGCATTGCGAGGAAGTGAGAATTGGAGAGAACTAAGGAAAGTCTGCTAAAGAAGGAACTCACAAAATCATCTTCGTTGGTTACGAAACAATTCAGTTGTGTCACTTTTCAAACTGTTTTTGGGAAATTAACTGACAATATCATTATTATTATTATACACAAACCTTACAAGTAGAACAATGTTAATGTGACAAGGATTCAGCACACAGCCCTATTTAAAAATACCATAATTAAACAAAGAATGCAATGAGGCAAACAGGCACTAAAACCCTGGTCGATCCAATATAAATACAGTTCTTCAAAGTTCATGTCCAAGTCCGTCATTAACTCCACAGCTCAACCAAACACAAGCCATCAGTTTGAGGGAAAAAGCAAGAAACTCTCCCATTCACATCAAAGTGGCCCAGGTAGTGCAGCTTCGAGGTGCGCACTCGCTGAGGAAAAGAATCGGACAATTCTGCGGGAAATGCGTTCCATTGCTCCGTGGTTCTGTTAAAAGATGAATATTTAGCCGTATTGGTATATACTAAGCCATTTCTGCTGTCTTCAAGACAGAATTCTCTTAAATATTCCGAATATTAATTAATTAGGAAATCTCATTCATTTCGTCGAATCTTCTCGTTTTTGAGTTGTAAAACGAATGTGCTTGGGGATTATGTTCTGATGGCCAAGAAAATGCAGAAATCGGTTAGAAGCAATATTTGGTTTAATCGGAACCTTTTTACGGACTATTTTTTCCTGACGTAACAAATCGACGGCGAAGGTGCGTTTGAGGGAAGGGAAGGCGGACCTTGGTATGCGATCGGCCTGCCCTCTGGCGTTAGGGGAGGAGCCGGACGCACGCAAGTGTCTGGTCCGAGGAGGAAGTGATTCCAGAATGCCTTCAGCGCATCGACCGGTACAGGAGAGAACCGCTCCTTCCATTTCCGAGGCAACAAACAATAGTGCATTTCTTTGCGGTCAAAATTAGTTTCACTTTTATCAAAAACTGCGCAGTTTAAAAAAACTTTAATTGTATACACAGAGCCGCGCCTAGCCCATCTGCCACCCGGGTGCTGACATCATTTGCCGTTCCTTAAAGTTAAATATCAAAACCACACATTTCTTTATTTTCAGCTAAAAGTTCTTTTGTAAGACTTTGAAAGAGTTTGTTTTTTGACTTCCCTCCCCAACTTGCATTGGTACAAAACAGAACATCAGTAACAACAACTTATTTTGTATTTTGTATCCCGACTAAGTGAATGTTCATTATGAGGGCCATTCCAGATCAAGTAGACCAACGGTCTCCGCTCAACCATCACCGATTGCAATGAACTTTTGTGTGAACATAAACTCATATTATCTATGAACATTTCCCAAGTTTTACATCCATCGATGAAATATTTGCTGAGATATAGTCATTTGTTTGACCGCCTACCGCAGCCTTCTACACTTAGACATCGATTTTTATCAAATTTGAGACACGTTATCTCAGGCAGTATTCCGTCGAGCAAAACAAAACTTGGTATTCCTATCCAACTTATGTTGCTCTATTACACAAAATAATAATAAAAAAAACTTTTGCGAGCGAATTCCGCGAAGAAAATTTAAAGCAAAATCGGCTCAAAAAATTATGGCTCGAAAATAATTTAAAGCTTCACATTTTATATCTTTTGAAATAAACATAAGATTAACGCGATACTTAGTGCCTTATAGCTTCTTAATACAAATTGTTTTAATAAAAAGTTTCATCTTTCTAATGCTTTCTGTTTGTTTAATAATTGACTGTAAATATTACGAATTTCGTTACGACCCCAAAATAGGGCATATTCAGTTAACATTTACTAAACAAGACCCTCTCGTAACTCTTTTCAATTCTCTTTATATAAAAGAGCATGCTGTTATCCCTCAAAAAATGTATACTTGGTTTTTCATCGCCGGCATATAATCCCTAAAAATAGGGATGAATGTGATGACGTTGCTATGGCAACATCTTGTACATTAGCATACTCGTCTACTGCTGATTTTACATTGTGTCACTTAATTTTCGTTATTTCCTGATTAACTTTGAGTCTTATGTCCTCAGGATCGAATTATTCAGTGAATTATGTTCCTGACACGAATCGGCATGTTATTCGAGTTAGTTATTTCTTCTAAACTGTTTTACTCGGAGGCCATGTCTACCTACGTGCCTTTACGACTTTACACTATGATAAGGATTACTTGAACTTAACAGCTTAAAAAGCACATCTGTACGTACAGATGACTTTGGAGACACCAGAGAAAAATAAGAAATGCGGAAAAAGTTTATTCCAGAGCGAGGGGTAAATCTTTATTCGGCAGCTAAGGTTAGTGTAAGCCAGATCGTTTCGTAAGACTTGGGCGACTAAAGATTTAACGTGTGTAATTCATTTGTTGTGTGCTATATCTATTTAATTTCACATCATAATCTTTCCAAGATAATTCGTGTATCACAAGGAAAACAACATACAATCATATATATAAAAAGCAAATGTCTGTCCGTCCCCCTATTTATCTCAGAAACGGCTGGACTTAGAGATCTGAAACAAACTGTATTGTGTTTCTACAATGCTGAAGCCCCCAGGAAAACTATTTTCATCTCTGTAAAGGCCCGGGTTCGAACCCAGAAGCCCATAATATGTTTCCATAAGAGATGAACGTAAATTACGTTTTCATGACTTGCAGAGGTCGTTTCTTATACAGAATTAAATTAGAAAAAAGTGGTCCTTCGAAATTGAGACAAGTGTCACAAGAAAGAAAATAATCATAGAATCTTATTTTAGTCGTGAATCATTGATATAAACTCGAAATAGCGAGAACTTTGATCAAATATACGTAACATTCGTAAAATGTTTCGGAATTAACAACCCATCCCTTTGACGACCAAGGCAATCGTTGAACATTGATTTCATGAGATATCCCATATAAGTCCACGGGGATAATCAGTTAGTATACTTTTCCATAAGAAATGTACGTAGAATAGGTTTTCGCTACCTGTAGAGGCTGTTTCTTTTACAAAATTAAATTAGAAACAATGGTCCTACGAAATCAAGAGCAGTGACAAAAGAAAGGAAAATGATCATAGATTCCTATTTTAGTCGTGAAATATTGATATAGATCCGAACTTTCGAAGATTTTGATAAAACACACGGAAATTTCGTAAAATATTTGGGAAATAAACAACCCATCCCTTTGACGACTAAGGCCATTGTTGAATGTTGAATTCATGAATTATTCCATATAAGTGCACGGGCATAATCAGTTCTTATAATTTTTATAAGAAATTTACGTAAAGTAGGATTTCATGACTTGAAAACGGTAGAATAAATATTATAAATAATGGTAAGAAATATATTGAGTTAATAGAGAGATATTGATAATAATAATTGTGTTTGCCCTTACGGGCAGAGGCGTGCAGCAAGATTCGTTTTGGGCAGATATGGGAAAACGGATAGTGTCAATGAAATGATTAGGAACTTGGTTGGGAAAAGTTAGAAGCAAGACGTAAAACCAAAAGGTTAGGGAATATGTATAAAACCGTGATAGGGAAGCCTTCATTGAAAGAATTAAACAGTAGACTCCGGAAACCGGATTAGTTAGGAAGGAATGATCACAATCATAAAGTTGGTACTCTAAAACAAAAAACGGATGTCTGTAAATATAATTGTCTGTAATAAATTTTAATTGCTTTGTAATAGTGTGGGTAATTTTGTATTATTATTATTATTTTTTTTCTTTTTTAATTTTTTAAGTGTTTAATATATTGTATTAATCGTCGGGATCAATTACTTGTATTTTCTTTTATATTTATGACGTGCTGCCTTAGGGAGGTTTTCGGGGCGTTACTCTGCCGACTAGGGTGAATACCAGGCAGGGTATTGTATTTCCTTTTCCTCGTGAAAAGATGACTACCACCTGGCCTGGAGCCTATCTGTAGTCCAATCGTACAAAATAACACATATGATCTTACGGCAGAATTGTTTTGCGCTTAGGAGGACCAGAAATATACGATAGTAGATATATTTTTAAATTAAATTAAGTCCCGTCATGCTTGACGGGGGCGTTCACTAGCGCTGTTATAATAATGTTGATTGCGACTATAATTCGTTCCATAAACGTAATCCGAAGCACTCGTATGTGAAAGCGATTTTCTCATAATAAATAATGGAAACTCAGATTATGATGATTAAATCCAAAATCTAAAAATATTCTTATACGTAATAATGAGTGTAAGCAGTGATCACGTGACGTTCGGCAGACAAAACAGCGTATTCGTGCATTGCAGGACCTCACTCGTCAAATTTATTAAAATTGTTTGTCCGTCTCGCAAAGCACTCGCAAACCAAATTACTCGCAGAACTGCATTGTAATCCACTTTAATAAACCTTGAGTCTTTTTAGCATTGCATTTTATTTTTATTTTAGGCACATTTTTAAGTTCCTTATTTGATTACCGTAGATAAACAGTCAGAGAGGTTACAATTTTTATCGGCAAATGGTTTTAAATGACCTCAGCATTGAGCACATCTTAACTCCTCTACTTACTACACGTGATGCTATTGATCACATTCTCTACGATTCCATATCCATGAGAGGTAATGGTTGCTTTCATTTGACCTTGCTCGATGATTCATACATTGGTATTTTGGTACGGAATAGGGGAATTGTATTCACTTTTCTCCATGGCTGTATTGACAGTGAGGTATGGATGGTGCAAGATGATGCCATCCTTAAGGTCACTACTTATTGACTGCTATGAAAAGCGTTACTCATCTAAATCTACATAAATACGCTGCAATCCGCTTTTCGGCGTGTGGCAGGGGAACACCACGTGTTCTAGTTACCTCTTTAGCATATTGCTATCGCGTATCGTTCGCGGAAAGAATGAGTCCTTAAGGCCGCTGTAGCGCTCCGATATTTCCGATTTGAACGGTCGCTCTTCAGAGCATAAGAAGTGGCGTTATTTAGAACTAAGGAGAGGAGAAAATCAGTTCATTCCCACTTTGTCTCATTCTTACTGATCTTCCGTTCAAACTAAAATGATCAGTTTCAATTTCAAGTAGCTTTTTTAATATTAATTAACAAATCACTAGGACAGTGGACATAATATTAATTTTAACTCCATTTTATTTACGTGAACAATGTTGCATATGCATGAATGGAAAAACTATTACTTTATACCTGCTCCAAAGGGAAAAGCGAAGAATATATTCTACTTTAAGGCACATGCATAAGGAAATACTGATATTAGTAGCGGGTGGTATACTTGAATATTAGAGGATATAAATAATTTTGTTTTACATTTCAATTTTTATAGGAAAATATTTCAATATGTATGGTCCTGGTCATCCTGAATTGAGTGTAATCTTCTACATCTACATCTACATTAGTACCCTGCAAGCCGCCTTTCGGCGTGTGGCAGGGGGTGCAAGCACCTTCTAATACATTTTCAAAATTATTAAACGAATTTTGTATTAATTGAAGAAGTAGATCATCTAAAAGACTGCATATTGAGTTGAAGTAGTGTTGTTATTTAATCATTTACGAATTTATTCGGTTTAATGGTTTGGACACTAGAACTGCCTGTCACCTACTTAGACATGTGAATCCGCTTTTTCAACCAGAAGTGGTTCGCAGTTATTTATCTCTTTACATTTCCCCATTGAGAATCAGTGTTTAATTCAGCTAGTACATAAGTAATAGATTATTTATTACAGTTTGCATTCTCTTATCATTAAGATGTTTATCGTTACGTCCTTTTTAGATTTTCTGTTAACGGTTCTCAAGATGAAACTGCATGTACCTATTATGCCCGTATTCCAGAAATACCGAACGACCATCCTAAGCCCATACTCCTGTTTATAAATTGAGTTCACTGCACACATCGTGACACAAAATTTCCTTCACACAGAAAATAATGTGGCCTTCTATTTTGAATGATAGAAATAGAAAATTCTTCTCATAGAAATGATTGATATGTAATAAAAACCGCCGTGAAAAATTACCTGAGCATACATTCGTTTTCTCACTAATATAATCACCATGAGGTGTGGAGTACACAATAGCTTTGCTCTATAATGTTCTCCTTCTTCGTAGCGACGTCGGTCATCTTTCTTGAATATTGGCCAAAAAGAGATTTAAAACCATAGAAGGGCAAAAATCCCTTTTTATAGAAAGTCTAGGAGTATGATTAAGAAGAGATGATTCAGTTACTTCGATTGCAGAGAAGGAAGCAATAAATATGATAATTCTACAGTTGATTGATGGACCAATATTTCCACATCTACATCTACATAAATACCCTGAAAGCCGCCTTACGGCGTGTGGCAGGGGGTGAAAACACCGGGCGTTCGGACGGACTATTTTTTAGCCTATTATTATCACGTATAGTTCACGGAAAGAATGAATTCTTAAAACGACTCGTCCTAGCATCTATTTCTCTTATTTTGCGCTCATTGTCGGATCGTCCAAGGTAGCAGGGGGGTCTCATAATATCTTCTATATCTTCCGCAAATGTACTTTCCCTAAATTTATCGAGGAATCGCAATCTAGCTTCTAGTCTCCTATCTTTTAAGGATTCCCAGCCTGCATCTGAAAGCATTTTGGTAACGCTTGCTTTTTTATCGTAGCACTTCTTAACAAAACGTATCGCTTTCCGTTGTAATTTCTCGAGTTCACGGATGCATGTTTCGTCTGCCGGATCCCATATACCTACTTGATGCATATTCAAGATAAGGCCTAACCAACGTAAAATACTATCGTTCTCTAACTTTTTCGTCACATTTACCGACAATACGCCTGATGAAACCGTTTTCTAGTTGCTTTAACACAAATGTTACGGATATGCGTGCTCCAGTTCATGTTATTCGTAAGAGTGATTCCGAGATATTTTACCGAGTCCACTACTTTAATTACCGTTCCGCAAATACTGTACGATTTATTCTGCCGCAACTGTTTTCTTTCGAAAGAATTTACTACGGAGCATTTGCTTGTGTTTAGGTCGAGTTGCCATTTTTCGCACCACCGTTGAGTACGAACTAAGTCGTTTGCAAGGGATTCCCGGTCTTCCTCGCTTGATGAGATTCCTTGAGAAACTTAATTCCTCGTGGCTCAAGTCGTCTACGTATATCAAGAAAAGAGGGGGCCCAATCACGCTGCCCTGGGGTACGCATGAGGTAACTTTGACTCTGTTTGAAGTAACACCATCGAGTACCACTTGTTGTTCCCTATCGCAGAGAAAATCTTTGACCCAGTCAATTACTTCCTTATTAATTCCAGCCATTTTTAATTTGTAAATTAATCTGTTGTGAGGAACTCTATCGAAAGCATTCTTAAAATCGAGGAAAACAGCATCCACTTGCTTAGTACTCTCAGCAGATATTTAAATATCGTGGACGAACAGTGCAAGTTGAGTTTCGCATGACTTTCTAAAGCCGTGTTGGGTCTGGGTTAGGTTGAGGCGGTTGGGCAATACTCAAAGGGACACCAAACTGAATGCTGAGGTCTTCATTTTCTCGATATATGCTGCTTTATTTAGGAAAATATTATAAATACGGAGGGGCTCTTCACTCATTTCCTTGTTAATGAAATGAAGGACTTTGAGTTGGAAATTAAATAAAAGGCGGTGTCTCAGGAGGAAAAATGCCTCATACCTCAGCATATTTTCGAATGAGACTAAATTAAATGAAAGATTTTTCTTCTTTTGTAAATGTTAATTTGACGGATTTTCTGTGATTATATTATCGTACTTATTGTCCGAAGGAAATCTATCTTAAGGTCACCCAATATTACTAGATGACATGTAGGTAACATCTCAAGTGATGTTATTTTTACATGTAGGAGATTTATACAGTATTTAGAATTAGAATTCAGATTCATACCCCGCAAGCCGCCAGTGGCGCATGGCAGGTGCTGTAGCAACACCAAAGACCTAACCTAATCCATCGTGTTTGCATCTCTAATGCTCTGTGGAAAGAACGACCAGAAGTAACAATCTGTTTTAGCGATTACTTCCTTGTAACGCTTGGTAGTCGCCTCTCGGAGATCGCGCTCGCTGTTTACCGGAATTACTATGTCTTCCACTTCATCTAAAAATTCTGAATCGATGAATTTGTCGAAAAGCTTTCGTCTATAATCCGATCTTCTCATTTTGAGCGAATTCCACCCGAGGGATTTTATCATAGCCGTAACGCTACTGTCGAACCTGAAGTTACCAGTGACGAAACGAGCTGCTCTACGTTGGACCATCTCTATATCTGATACTAACCCTACTTCATGTGGATCCCAAACCGCGCAGCAGTATTCGAGACTAGGCCTAATGAGGGAAAAATAAGCAATTTCTTTGACTTTTGATGGACATCCTCTCAGTGTTCTACTTGTCAATCTCTGCATTCTATTTGCTTTTCCTATAATGTCACTAATATGTTCTTTGAACGATAAACTACTGCTGAGTGTAACTCCTAGGTATTTATTATGGCGCACAAACTCTAGAGCCGTGAAAAATAAGCGGACAACTAAATTTCGAAAATGAGCACAGATTTTGTACTGATTGTCGCAAGAAATTGAAGGAAGAATGCTCTTTAAGAGATGCATTAGAGTAAAGCACTTCAAGTGTGCGTTCGTATTCTTCAATAGTGTTTCTGACACTTTCCTCTTTGTTATTTTTACCTTTTCCCTCTTCTTTTTAAATTTCAGTCGCTACTGTCAGTAAGCTTCGCAGGTTTTTCACGCCCCCCTTCACGTACGTGTTTCCCTTCAGGGTTTTAATTTTTTCCTAAGTGCAGAATCAAGGTTTTTTCGAATCCGTATATTATTTTCCTTTTTATTGCTTTTATTTTTTTTACTCCCGAAGGCTCTTCCATTAAATATTTCTATGGTATAGGGCTAGAGAAAAGATGAGACCAACTAGTCTCGCCTCGAAATAGATTCGTTTCACTGTTGTTACGCTTCGATTGATAACCGAATTCTCGAAAAGAATTCGATAAGTAACATCTTATTAATAAATTCTATCATGGAAGGCCGTACTTCGTGGAAGGACATTCGAAGGACATTCTTCGTAAACTTCCACACTAATAGTGTGGAAGTTTACGAAGTTTTTATTTTTCAAAATCTTTTTAACATCTTATTCTTGCTCTCCTCCGAGATTTACGCATTTTCTTTCATCCTTAATTTTATTTCTATTCTCATTCGTCAATTTCACACTTTGGGACGGAGTATCGCTTCTAAACCTCAGCTTAAAAGGTAGTAATGCAATTCAAAACATGTTGAGCGCCATTATCACCCATTTAAACTGTAAAGAAAACCAGGATACCAGATAGCCCGGTTTTTCACTCTCTCCTTCAAATTTCGCAGATTTTCTCACCCCACTTCTCTTTGTGTGTGTTTTCCTGCAGTGGAAACATTTTTATCTGTGATAAAAAAGAATCTGTTTTTTTCCCTCCACAAAACCTTTCTGTCTTTCCTTCCTTTATTTCGATTTCCACTGAGCTTCTTAAAATATGCATATATTGTAGTTTACAATCTCACAATTTTATATATCCATATTTGCTCAAAATTCTGACAAGGGTTAAATGGAAGATGGGAATCTGTATTCCCAATGACGTTTGTATTGTATTGTATTGTATGGCCAAGTGGGCAACGCGTTCGACTTCGGAGGAAGTGCTGTCGAAGCACTTTTTACTATTTCGAAAGCCTCTAGAGGGCGCTTTATAAGTTGTTTCCTTAATTTGGTCACCACAATTGTTTTGTAATAATAAACCTAGCAACATATTCAAATTCATATGATAACGGGGAAAATATTTATTTAAAGTTTAATCTTGTTGAAGAGGCCAAATTACTCTCCGACCAAAGAGTGTGGTTTCAAGGGTGTATTTATAAGGCCTCATCCACTTGGGGACCTCAATAAGACTGTGCTAATTAATTCTCAATAACAAATTGTTCTGGTTTTTCGCTTCGATAAATATTTTTTTCATATTGAGTGAGTCTGTTATTTACAGAATGTATTATATAACCCTTGTCACCATAGAATGTTTAAAAGGAATAACAAGTGTGAAAAATAGCGACACGACTGGGACTCGAACCCAGTCTCCCACTTTCCGGGCAGGTATTCTAATACCTCTAGAATACCTGCCCGGAAAGTGGGAGACCTGGGTTCGAGTCCCAGTCGTGTCGCTATTTTTCACACTTGTTATTCCTTTGGGATTTTCCGCGAGGTCTCAC